>JAJIBD010026834.1:0-14834 GCA_021461705.1 Cryptotis parvus
TTTTTTAAAAATTTTTATTATACCACCGTGAGAAATACAATTACAAAGGTGTTCATAATTGGTTCTTGGTAATACAGTATTCCAGCACCCATCCCTCCACCAGTGCCCCATTTCCACCACCAATGTACCCCCACCCCCTCCGCCCACCCCCAGGCTGCCTCAATAGCAGGTACCCCAGTTTCCTCTCTTTCTCTCTCTGTCTCTCTGCATCTCTCTCCCTCTTTTTTACACATTGTGGCTAGCCCTGCAGATATTTAGAGTTTATCACTTAAGTCTCTTTGTGTATATTCAATGGTGAGTTTTAATCTGTCATTACCATTTCCCACACTTAGTAAAACACTGGTATCTATTTATATCCTATTAATGAATGCAGTCATTCTATATCTGTCCTTTTCCTTCTGACTAATTTCACTCAGCATGATAGACTCCATGTCCATCCATTTGCAGGTAAACTTCATAATTTCATCTTTTCTGACAGCTGCATAGTATTCCAGTATAGATGAACCACAGTTTCTTTAGCCAATCCTCTGTTCTCGGGCATTTAGGTTGTTTCCCAGATTCTAGCTATTGTGAATAGCACAGAGATGAATAAAGAAGTACAGATAGTGTTTCTGCCATGTGTTTTTCGGTCTCTCGGGTATATTCCCAGGAGTGCTACTGCTGGATCAAATGGGAGCTCAATATCTAGTTTTGGAGGAATGCCCATATTGTTTTCCAAAAAAGGGCTGGACCAGTTGGCACTCCCACCAACAGTGGGTGAGAGTCCCTTTTTCCCCACATCCACGCCAGCACTGGTTGTTCTTGCTGTTTTGGATGTGTGCCAGTCTCTGTGGTGTGAGATGGTACCTCATTGTTGTTTTGATTTGCATCTCCCTGATGATTAAAGATGAAGAGCGCTTCTTCATATGCCTTTTGGCCATTCGAATTTCTTCTTTTTGGAAGCTTCTGTTCATTTCTTCTCCCCATTTTTTTGATGGGGTTGGCTGTTTTTTTCTTGTGAAGTGCTACCAGTGCCTGATATATCCTGGATATTAACCCCTTGTCAGGTGGGTATTGGGTGACTATCCTTTCCCACTCTGTGGATTGTCTTTGGTCACCATTTCTTTTGAGGTGCAGAAGCTTTTCAATTTTATATAATCCCATTTGTTTATCTTTGCTTCCATTTGCTTGGTCAGTGGTGTGTCGTCTTTAAAGATACTTTTAGTTTTGATGTCTTAAGAGTTTCTCCTATGTTTTCTTCGATGTACCTTATAGATTCATGTCTGATGTTGAGATCTATAATCCATTTTGATCTGACTTTTTGTGCATGGCATTAGAAGGAGGTCTAAGTTCATTTTTTACATGTTCTGACCAGTTTTCCCAGCACCATTTGTTGAAGAGGCTTTCTTTGCTCCACTTAATATTTTTTGCTCCTTTATCGAAGATTAAGTGGTTGTATATTTGAGAGTGTGTTTCAGGATATTCAGTTCTATTCCATAGGTCTACGGGTCTGTCTCTATACCAATACCACACTGTCTTAATTACAACTGCTCTGTAGTAGAGCTTGGGTTGGGGAAAGTGATACCTCCCATCTTCTTTTTCCCAATGATTGCTTTAGCTATTCGTGGTGGTTTATTTTACATACAAATATTTCATTGAGAAAGAACTAGATGGAAGAAATCAGATATCCCCTACTAATTAGAAAATTAAGTAGAAAAAAAGCTTAGAAAAGAAAATTGACTAGGGAAAATGTGTGTCTGTGTCCTCCAGAAATCATAGTAAAACTTTTGTTAAAATACCCAGAAATCAACTAGAAACTCTAACAAACAAAACTTTCTTGACAAGGGTTAGGAGAAGCACCCAGATAGGATCTAGACACCCTTGCAGGAAAGAAACTCACCACAGAGCAGCATTCTACAATTAGGTGGAGATTTCTTTTCCTTAAAAAAAAGCTTTTTTGAGGTTGTTGTTGTTGTTGTTTTTTTTTTTTTTTGGTGCTTTGTTTCTACCCTTCTGTGTATCTTTAAGTCCCTCATATGAGTGCTCCTTCTGGGTCTATCCCTATCTTTGTGGCTAGCTTCACTCAGCATCACATCCTCTAACAAATTGTGTGATTTTTGCTCTTTCTTAGATCTGCATAGTATTCCACTGTGTATATGTACCATAATCGAGACATAGGGTGGGAGTGGGGGTTGATAGGGAAGGGCATTAGTGTCCTTGGGGAAATGTGGTAGGTAGACAGGTGATGGGTGTGGTGTTGGGATTATCTATATAGAAAACCATAATCAACAAATTGTAAATCTTAAAATCTCAATCAATAAAAAAGTGAAAAAACAAACCTTACCCTATCAGGGGATAGTTTAGGCCACATGTTGAGATGCTCATGGACCATGTCTGGCTTTGTGCCCAGCAGTCACCCCTGGAGATGCTCAAGGAATCATATGTAGTGTCGAATATTGGAAGCCTGAACCATGTGCTGCAGATATGTTTGAGGCCAGTGGATGCTATTTCTGACCTTTACCATGAAATATTTGTTTGTTAGACTGCAAGTTGGTTTCTGGGTTGATTAACCCAAAATTTAATGAATATTCTGTGTGATTTCATGAGGATGAAAACCCTCATTCTCCCTGTTTAGCCGTCTTTTCTTTGTCCCCAGGTTTTTAAACTTTTCACTTATCTATTCAAACCAAATATGGAGAAAGGTCAGGAGATTGCCCAGACAAGGGTTAAAATTTTTGTTTTTTATAGGGCAAGTTTCTCACAATGTGATCCTGTTTATTTCTATGAACACAGGGACTACACAAAGAAACTTTGTTTTTCCTGCAGTTTGAATTTGTAAAACATAAGTTATTCTCTCAGCTACAGACATCCCTCTTATTAAAACTGAAAAGACTGTTAATAGGCCCTGTTGAACTGAAAGTCCTAAAAAGAATGTATTAGGATTTATGAGAGCACTGTCAAATTTCATGAGCACAAAAAAAAAAAAAAAGGAATTTTCTAAGAAATCTCATTCTAAAAAACTAGTTAAAGAAAGTCATAAGAACAAAAGGAAGTGGCCACTAATCAAAGGTGGAGAGAGGAAACCAATAATGCCCATGAGTGTCTCTATTGCAATTCTATGCTCAGGTGTGTGTGTGTGTGTGTGTGTGTGTGTGTGTGTGTGTGTGTGTGTGTGTGTGTGTGTATTTTGTAGTTTTGTGAGTGTGAGTGCTTTAAGAAGATGTTAGAATAGAGAGATATAGTGACAGAGTGTCGGGGAAACAGCTGAGTTCCCAGCAATATGAGAGAGCAAGATCCCCTTCTGCCCCAAAGGACTAGCAGCTCCTCTGAAGCCACAAATGAAGATGAAGACTCATGAATCCAGCAAAGATCCAAAAAGCCTTACTCACACAAGTTCTGGTATTATAATCCAAGATGGGGGTAAACCTCAAACTTCCAATTCTAGCTGGACTCAGACCATGTGCTTGGATTAGAATTCTAAGCCGGGTGGCTGCTTGACCCTAAACCAAGTAAGTGCTCAGACCAGAGAGCAGACCTAGATGGCAGGCAAGTAGGGAGATGAGCTGAGCAGGCAGAGAGAGAGAGAGAGAGAGAGAGGGGGTAGATAGGGGAGAGAGAGGTGGGCAGAGCCTCCCCCCTTCTTATATCCTTATAGCCCCCTCCCCCCTCCCTTGAGGGCCCACAAGGAGAGATCTCAGTCAGGGCCAATAACTTCTGGTTAGTGCATTTGACCCAGGCAATACAAATGCTAATCTGCCAGAGTCAAGATCTGCATTACAAGCTTTCCTACAAAGATACTTGTAGAAATGGGGGAAGGGAATCTGAGATGAAATGTAATTCAGGATTTGATTTCTTACCATTTATATATATATATATATATATATATATATATATATATATATATATATATATATATATACTGCCACCTATTATCTCTGAACCTCACAAAGGTCTGATTTGTATTAAGATAATTATGCTTACTTTTCTTTTAGAGAGACAGACATGGGGCAGAGCTGCTACTGGCTCTCACTGTGCCCAGCCACTCATGAGGTACCTGGGAGAGATGGCAGGTTCTAGCCCTGGCCCACCACCCCAGCAGAGCCTCACAACAAGCCAGACAATATCCCACTCCATGAGGACCTCCATTTTCCACATCCAGCCTATCACAGCCTATCACAGCCCAGCCTATCACAGCCCAGCTCGGCGTGGCCGCTTGCAGCTGCCGCGGTTCATCAATAAATGCTGGATTTTGAGATGGCTACAAAGAGTATGCTACCCGCACAGCAGAGCCTGGCAAGCTACCTGTGTCGTATTTGATATGCCAGATACCAGTAACAATTATAGACCTCATTCCCATGACCTGATGGAATGGTTTGAGGCTCTTTATGTTCCTGGAGCAAGCAGGTGCCCTTAGGCTCTACTTGCATGAGACAGAACATATGGAGATGTTACTGGTGCCGCTCGAAGCAAATTGACGATGAACAGGAAGACAGTGATACAGTGATTTCTTTTAGTATAGAATCACTGTCATTTGCCTGGAGGTGGAGGCGAATTATTATGTCTCTTTAACCTAGCAGGATTATTTACAATGGTGGATCCAGACATTGCCAAGTAATCTCTTGTGTAGCAGTAAGTAGATCTAAGGATAAGCAAAGGAAGGTCTGATGTATACTGCCTGTTAACAGATACATGGGGTCTTCTGGCAGACTGTCTCCCAATAGAGTTAGTATGTAGAATTCCCTAGTGAAACTGTTAATCAAGCTGCAGTTACACAGACAAAGGCTATCCTAGGTCATTTTTCTGCACATTCCCTTGTTGGCTCTAATTAACCCTAGATGGAGTCTTATAACAAGACCTCCTCTTCTGGGGCAATTTAGGAAGGCTAAGTTAACAAACTGTTGCATTCTTTGCTTATCTCACCTCACTGAGATAGCACCACCTGCAGGCTTCTGGCTCCTGAGTGTCTCCTCCCTATCACCATAAATCCTATGGTAAAAATGTAAAATGTCCTTGCAGTGTCAATTATGTAAACTTAACTCTAAGTTTTACTGCCCTTTGTTGTGTTGGCTTATAAGAAAGTTGGGGTCTTTGTTAAGAGTCAGTCAGCTCTCATAAGTGAACTCTAGTCAGTCAGCTCTCATAAGTGAACTCTAGTCAGTCAGCTCTACTCAGTGAGCTGTGGTCAGTGAGCTCTGGTCAGTCAGCTCTAGTCAGTCAGCTGCGGCCAGTTAGCCACCAAGATGAGATCTGATGCCCCTCTGGCTGGTGATCATTACAAATATTAATGGAAATACGTCTTGTGCCTAGAGTGTCATCTCTGCGCCTCCGACCCGACGGGGAACATTCCTGCTTCACTCTTGAAAAAAAAATTACAAGCATGTCCCTTGGGGACCTGAGAATTGCACTGGGGGAGAATTGCACTGAAGCTAGCAAGACCGCGTGATAAGAATATTTTTGCTGAATAAAGTTATAAGATAAAATGACTCTTCCAAATCTTCCCCAATCTACAATGTGACCTGCAGGAGATAGCTCCATGCAATCTGGACCTGCAAAGTGACCTGCAGGAGATAATTCCAGGAGCCCACTTATATCAGCCTCAAACAGGAATACAGGATTACTCTTTGCAGAAAGAGTAAGGTCAGTTCCACACTCCACCAGGTTTTTCAGGTTCATTATGCATTCTCACAGAGAAGGAATTTCCATAGACAAATAGTGACTAAAATTGTTTTATTTAATGGTCCCCGAGCACCGCCAGGAGTGATTCCTGAGTGCAGAGCCAGGAGTAACCCCTGAGCATGGCAGTGTGACCCAAAAAGAAAAAAAAAATGTTTTATTTAGATATAAGAGGGAAGAGAGGGGCATGAAGGAGTATCTTATATATTAATATGAATATCCATTCCAAGCTGGATGCAGGTGGTTCCAAAGTACAATGAGGGTCACTTGCTTTTGCCAATTTGGTTTTATAGAGCTTCCCAATCTGCTCTGACTTGGAGCTTTTTTAAAATGTGGATAAAAATCTGAGAATCTGTTGATTGTATGTTGTCAAAGGAAAAAAACTTGAAACTTCTGGTGATTTTCATTCAGCTTTTTTACTTTAGGATCCTTTTGTTGCTGCTGAAACTTTTCCTTCCCAGAGGAGGGTTCACATTGTCTGGCTGGTACTGGTGTCATTTAGGTCTCAGGCCTCAGCTCCTGCATCTTCAACGGAGGTCCAGTCTTCATGTTTCTGAGTTGTGACAGCAATTCTTTATAGCATATCTGGCTTTCTTCCCAAAGTTCATTGCCTGGGTGTCCTATTGTTGGTCTCAATGTGAATAGTGAAGAGGGAACTTTCATGGCCCCCAAACATGTACTGTGGGTTAAACAGTTCCCTATCAAATTATACTCAAGTCCTAATCCCTGCTATTCATGATTCTGATCTTATTTGGAAAAAATATAATCAAGTTAAGATGCTGTCATACGGGGTCAGTATGTGCTTTAACTTAGTGGCTTGTGTCTTTACTAGAAGAGAGAAGAAGGCAGAGTGACAGTAACTGATGTAGGCAGGCAGACAGGGGATCTCAAGACAATGAAGTTTCACCCCAAGGCTATCCAGATTCACCTGTTTGGTAACGGAACCAAGACTTGATAAGACCCTCAGTAGACCCTGAGGAATCTGGATCAACCTATATCAGCCCAGTCCCTAATCTGCTTACTTTTCAGGACAGAAGATCCAGCAGGAACAGAGGTCTAGAAAAGATTTTCAAAGAAGAGCACTCCCAAAGTCTTGGCAATGGCCCTAGCCATTTCAAAGAAAAACACTCCCTTGGCAACAGCCCTAGCAATGGACCTTAACCTAGGTTGAAAGCCCATATGGGAGTAGCTTGGGGGAGAAATCTATAAAAAGCCATCCTGACCAAAGAACAGCGCGCACATGCTGCCAGGGTGCACATGCTGCCTGAGCCCACATGCCTGGGCACTGCATGCTGCCTGGGCGCACATGCTTGTCTGAGCCTGTGAGGGTTCGGATAGCCCAACAGGCCACCCAGCCCAGACTCTGGCAGGAAATTCCTCCTGATTGATGGACCTTAGATGGGCAGGCAGGGCCTGAGCCAACTTATTCTCTAAGAACAAAAGTCCCACTCAGTTATAAACGATCCAAGTGATAATTGCATGATTCATATGGTATTCAACTAAAGAAAATGTATTGCTTTATATTGCTTAAGAAACTATGCAAATGCTACTTAGAAGGGATAGGTTAGAAATGGTATATGTGCTTTAAATCCATTGACTGTGTAACACACAAGATATGCTGTAACAGTCCCAAAGGACCTATAAAAAGTAACCCCATTCTCCCAGCTCCGGGTCTTGCCTGTTCCATCCTGACCTGCGTGTCAGAGGGTAGCTTGACTCTGGCTAGCCAGTTAGGCAATAAAGCCTGTTTGCCTTTTACAGTTCATGGTGCCTCTTTGTCGACGTCGGGGATACCTCGAACTCATCTCTGGCTACAGTCGCTGGTGCAGCTCTCCCTCCTTCTGTGAGTTGTGTGTGAATGTGTGAGTGTATGAGGCCCACGGCTTCCACTACTGTTGCAGGACTCCTAAGGGCTGCTGCATCTGCTCTGGATTGCCTCCCGCAAATCACTCCGTAGATAAGGGGGTAGTCTAAATGTGGCAGTTTATCCGACCATGTATGCTGTACTAGCTGGTATAAATATTCTCCCATGCTATCACAATCATCATTGGGACTAGCTAGATCTTACCAGCATATTAGCCTGGCACGTAGGACACCTAAGTAATTAGACCAGAGAGAAATGCTGTTTGCTTCCAAACAAACAAGCATGGCTCCCTGATATACTCAAAGGCAACTAAAATATAAAACTACAATGAAGTAGAGGAGACTTGTGAAGGCTTGGAGAAATATTTAACTGGCATTGGTGTTGGTCTTTGGTACAGTGACATGCCATTTCAGAAACCCCCTTCTACATTTCAAAGGCATTCCCGGCTCAAAACATTAGCACAGTAAAGGCCCTAGGTGAGATTCAGGGAGGATTACCTAAGGGCATTGGCCCTCCCCTGCTTTCCATAACAATGGGAGGAAGGTCTGAGTTGCAGGGGTATAAACTAGCCGGTTTTCACTCTGCGCCACGCTTCTTTGGGGGCTCTTGCTCGCTGTGAGCGTTCGCCCTGCTTGGAAGCTTTATACGTGGTGGTCGCCATCTTGGCCTACACGTGGCTGGGGTTCTAGCCTGGAATCCTAAGCATCGGGTTTTTCCTTTTTTGCTGATTTGTATGCCTGAACCTGTGATAAGTAAAGCCTTTTAAAACTGCATCGGATTCCTGAGTGTTCATCCATTCCTCG
This sequence comes from Cryptotis parvus, assembly GCA_021461705.1. Taxonomy (NCBI): domain Eukaryota; kingdom Metazoa; phylum Chordata; class Mammalia; order Eulipotyphla; family Soricidae; genus Cryptotis; species Cryptotis parvus. The sequence continues at coordinate 8,320 of JAJIBD010026834.1, forward strand.
CCGTCCCGGAGGTAGAAGGGAACTTCGCTTCCCGGCACTGTCTGGGACCCGGGCGCCCCAACACACTACGGGGTCTGGTGGGCTCTGTCCTGCAGTTCTGTGAAGGCTTATGGGTACTTGCCTTTTGAGGGTTCCTGCTCCCAGCCAGAAAAAACGAGGCAGGGGTTTATACGTGTGGCCCAATGCCAAAGACTTCTTAAGATCCGCTGAGGTCTGGCCAGGTGAGCATCAGGGAGTTGCCCACTCCCATCCCTCCTTTCTACTCCCAGAGAGTCTGCATCCAGACACAGTCTAACAAGCCATGTGCTGCTTGAGCCCAAGTGGCCGAGCACATGTGGTGCCGAGGCACGTGTGTCGCCCACATCTCCCCTCTTGAGATGTGTACTCTCTCTCTCTTTCTCTCTTCCTTCTCCTTCCCAAAACCCTCCTTAATAGAACCTGTTTTACTTCACTGCTCAATGACTCCTGAAAATTCTTTTAATGTGAGGAAAACAAGAACCCTCAGAAAACCTTGGGTAAAGGCTACGGCTGACTTTTCCTTTCCTGCAAGGAGCACTTCCCTCCAGCTCTGAGTCCATGGCTCCCCTGAGGAATCTCAGGTGGTAGGGATCAACTCCCATGCCTAGAGATCAAACAGACATCAAGTGTGGCGTGATGGCCACCTCGTGGGGCTGGTGAGGCTCAGGCCCACACTGTGCAGGGCTCATCGCAGACTTTATCAGTCCTTAGCCTGCCCAGTGGGTTTTGGGCAGCAGAGGTGGCAGGGGAGAAAGTCACCATCTCTCTCTCCTTTCCACTTCACATAAGCCTCCTGTGGGGCCCACCTACATCATAACGATGAAGACCAAGATACAAGATGATGGGTTGAGTAAAAACTTCATTAGCAACGCCAAAAGCAAAGGGTCACTGCTTGTCTATGATTCCCAGGTTCTTCAATATTTTTAAGAAAGAAAATATTGAATAATAAAGATGCTCAGACTCAGGGTTGGAAAGTGGAAAAATTTACTGAAAGGTAGAAGACAAAGAAAAGGAACTTACCAATTGTGGATGAACTTGAGTGTAGGACTGAGTTCACTATGGCTCTTTCTGTAGGGTTTTATAGGAAAACTGGATCTTTGTGTCACAGAAAATGCAAGGAAGTTAAAGATAAGAGTTTTCTGGTAGACCCTTTTAAATGAAAATTGGACTCTGCATTTCTTATCAATTGGCAGAGGACAAAAGCATCTCAAAGATCTTTGTCTGCCATCTGCCTTAGGTATTTTGGCATTTCCTATTAGTCCCCAGGTTAAGATAATGGGGTAAAGGTTAAGGTCTGGGAAAATTTTTATGTTGGACTATTGTTAACTTCCTTTGATGCAGTGTGGGCCTCACAGGTGGCTTATGTGAGGCTGGAAGGGGGAGAGATGGTCGCTTTCTTCCCTAGCCACCTCTGCCGCCTGTGATCTGCTGGGTAGGCTAAGGACTGATAAAGTCTGCTATGAGTCCCTGCACGGCATGGGCCTGAGAACCCCCAGCCCCACGAGGTGGCCATCAAGCCACACCTGATGTCTGTTTGATCTCTAGGCATGGGAATTGATCCCCACCACCCGGAGATTTCTTGGGGAGCCACAAACTCAGGCTGGAGCGAAGAATTGCTCTTTTCAGGAAAGGAAAGTGAGTCCCTAGGCCTTATCCATTGGATCCTAATGGCATTTGGCTAGAGTCATTTTACTACTCCTTAGAAATTCCATTGCTATGGGGAGGTACTTCTCCAATCTGTTTGTCTATGTCATGTGTTCGAAGCTCCCAAGAAGTTGGGTGGCTGGCATTAATTCCAACTTCTAAAAGATCAGTTGAACTCAGGTACAGTTTGAACTGAGTCCTGAATGGAGCTGTGGGATGTGAGATAAGATCTGTGTATATGCAGGTACCCAGGGCAGATCTTTATATAGCTTCTAACTGCCCTGGATACTTCCTAGGTGACCAAGGTGGTAAAGAGTTAGGGGGTGGACTCCTCTCTTGGGCTGCAACCTTGCTTCTCCCACTTCACATGTCATCTGTACCAAGCGTATTTATGGTAGATTAATGAATGGAGATTAACACTTGATGAATATAAAGTGGAATTTATAGAATTGTGTGGTATATATGTCATTTTCTCCATTCTGTTCCTATGAAAGGCATAACTGATGGATTTTAGCACTTTTCAGGTAAATGGAAGACTGCCTCACATCTTTGAACTATAAATGAAACTAGCAATTAACCACATTTTGTATTTAAGAGTATTAAAAGTATAAATACTTTTAAAAGCTATTTAAAAATAGTCTTATGGCCAAGGGGCAGGAGAGATAGTATAGTGGGTAAGGCACTTACCTTGCACATGTGCCTCACGTGGGTTCTATACTGATGCTACTATGGGTGATTCCTGAGCCACAGAACCAGGAGTAAACCCTGAACACTGTCAGGTGTGGCCTCCGCCAAAAAAAAAAATTTTTTTTTTTTAAAAAAGTCAAGAGTCTGTTTGCAATTCTTTTTTTGAATCTCTTCTATGGTTTGAGTTGAGCTTTAATAAGCCAATAGAAATACTCTTGTACTTCTAATATGTGTAGATTTCTTATTTAGAAAAAAAATAGTCTAGATGCTTTGCAGGCTTTGAGTCAACAGTAATACAGTGAAGTCTTTAAGAATTCACCTTAATTGAATCAAAAATATAGTTTAGAGTGTTGGGTGCTTGTCTTGCATGCTGCTGACCCAATTCAACCCCCATATAGTCCCTTGAGCCTTCCAGGAGTGATCCTGAGCATAGAACTAGATTAACAAAGTATCCATTTCAATCTAAAACATACTAGAGTGATAGAGTGATAAAGATCCTTAAACAAGAAAACTTATCTAGACAAGAACATGAAAAAGCCAAAGATCAAAGTTACATAAGGATCAAAGTTACACAAAGATCAAAGTTACATAATCCTTGTGTACATCCTTGTATATCCTCTCCCAAATGCCTACCATTTACTTTGTTTAGGTTTGTCAATAAGTTAAAGTATGCCTAGAACCAGCCCCAGGAGAGGTTTATACTGTTCATACTGGGACATACTTGTCTGCAATCCACACTTAATTCCTTTTTTTTACCTTTCAAAGCCATGATTTGCCAGTTTAGGTAAAGTGGTGGCTTTGAGGCCATAGGACTACATCTTCCATAAACTTCTTTGATAAAGCCCATTACTATGACTCTTGCTTGAGCAGTGAATCTTCACACTTATAACTTTATTCTTCTTAAAAAGCCTAAAGATAGCTAAATCTTTAACATCCTTTTTCTTCCCCACAAAGCCTAACTATCTCACTCTGCTTAGGAAGTGGGTAAAGAGTGAACCTTAGGGAATCAGCACAGGAGAGAGCTTAATATGTGTTCTGGAGTCTATTGTTCTGAAACTCACTCTGGGGTAAAGACATGTTTCTCTGTTCTCTTTTTATATAAGAGACAGTTTATTTTGATTTCACAGACAGGATGGCTAGTTTGAGGATATAAATCGACTACCCTCCAACTTCCTAGGCCATTGCTAAAAAAAAAACATTCTCTCACTCCATCTCTGTACCTTTCAATTGAGTGGCCCTTGAGCAGATGTGAAACCTGAACTTTTAAGTTATAAGAGGAAAAAAAAAGTTTAGTATAGGATTCTGAAGTCAGTTTAACAATTGTGTCATGTTTTTAAAACTAATCACCTATTAGGGGATGACAGGAGCAATTAAGAAAGGAAATTGCCCATTTATCTACATAATTGCTAGAAGAGGTTACTATACCGAGCAGAAAAAATCAATCCAAGACAAGCATAAAGTGATCCATACAAAAGTAGGTTTTTGTTATTATTGATCTTCATTCATAGCCGCATTGAAACACCTTGCTTTATGGGTAGGATGACATTTATAATAAATTATCTTGTTCATGCCCTCCTTTTATTGGAAATGAGTTCTTTCCCCTGCATTTTCTGTTTGATTTTCTTGTTAGCTTGTTTCTGGAACAAACCAGGCAATGCTCAGGGAATACTCAAATTGTGCATGTATAATCATACACCTATGTGAGAGATTCCTCCAATCAAACTCCTAGAAAGCAATATTTAGGTGAATCCCTCATTTCACAGTACCTCATGCTATTGTCACATGTTACTTCTTGGAGGATGATGGAGTCAACTGGAAAGGGGGCAATGGATGTTTATATGTAGGTAGTCATTCCTGGTTCCTGATTTTAATTAATTTTTTGGCTGATTTTAATCTGTAATTTTTTTTTTTGCATTTTGGGTCATACTTGGTGACGCTCAGGGATTACTCCGGCTCTGCACTCAGGAATTATTCCTGGTGGTGCCCAGGGGTCCATATGGGATGCTGGGGATCAAACCAGGTTGGCCATGTGCAAGGCAAACATCCTACTAACACCCTACTACTGTGCTATTGCTCCAGACCCTTAATCTGTATTTTTTGTTGTTACAAACTTTCATAGTGACTGTAAGAGCTTTCTAAGTTCTGCATCATTTCACCAATTGCAGAATCTACTGAGTGTCTGAACATAACTACAAAATCTCAACAATTTCACAAAAGTTTCTTTATTCATGAAAAGAGCTTGGCCCTCCTCTCAAACTGTTAAGGAAGTCAGTGCTGCCTTTCTGAATCCATCATTTACAGTCACACAGTTGGCAGCATGAGGCCAGGAAGAACAGGAGGTTTTAGGAACTAGACTCATCAGTGTATGTAACTTTTGCTAGAGTGCATTAATGGGAATCCCACTAAATGATGTTAGCAAATACAGAAATATGAAAGGGCAGCTTTCAAGTGCTTCTGAGATGAGAAAATTAAATCAACAATCATCCAACTAGAAGATCATATTGTAAAAGTTGTATTTGCAGTTATAGTTGATGCTTAAAGTAAGGCTTACATAAGTAGAAACAATGTTTTTTTAATGTAATCTTGGTTTTGGGACCCACACCCAAAGCTTAGGGGCTATACTGGTTCTGGCCAGAAGTGACCCCTGGTGGCACTCGGGAACCACATTGTGGTTTCAGGTATTGAGCCAGAGTCAACTACTTGACTGTATGCAAGAGAAGCCCCTTTAGTTTTGCTGCCATTTCTCCTACCTCATGTTTAAAGGAAATTGTAAAACAACAAGGAAATGTTCAAGTAGATAGTGCAGAGTGTTTCAAGTGATGGTGAAAGAAGTGATCAAAGAGTGGGTTCCCTAGGTGCCCCTGAATCATCTTGAAGATCACCTGTCTTTTCATCAAGTGGTGCAGATGAACTGCTGAAGTGGGTGGCAATGAAGGTAGCCTCAAGAGAAGAATTCTTTTTTAAATTTTATTATTCCACTATGATGTATACAAATACAAAAGATGTTCATATTTGCGTTCTCGTTCATACAGTGTTCCAGCACCCATCCCCTCCACCAGTACCCATTTCCCACCACCAATGTCCCTGATTCCCTCCCCATCCCCTAACTTGCCTCTATGGCAGGTTCTTTGTCTCTTTCTTTATCTTCCTTTCCTTACACATTGTGGATTGCAATACATACACTTAGAGGTTATCAGATGTATCTTTTGCCTGTATTCAATGCTCAGTTCTAGATTTGTAAGTAGCACTTTTTGACAATTATTAGCACACTGTTCCTTTCTGTCTTATATAACCTCGACTCCCCACCTTTATGGTAATTTCCACCTTGACAAGACCTCGATCCATGATTCGCTTGACCTTGGATATTGGTATTTATGTCATTTAAAAAAAATGCAGTCATCAATTTCAGTCTTTGAGGAATGTCCATATTGTTTTCCAGAAAGGTTGTACAAGTCGACATTCCCACCAACAATGTAATGAGTCCCCTTTTCCCCATCCACGCCTACAGCACTTCTTGCTCTACCCTTTTGGATATGGGTCATTCTCTGTGTGTGAGGTGATACTCATTAGTTGTTTTGATTTGCAGCTCTCTGATGATTAGTGATGATGAGCATTTTTTCATATGCCTTTTGCCATTCGGATTTCTTCCATGTCAAAGTCTCTGTTCATCTCTTCTCCCCATTTTCTAAGGGGGTTGGCTGTTTTTTTTCTTATATAGCGCTGTACCAGTGCCTGATATATCCTGGATAATCTCCTCATCAGATGAGTATTGAGTGAATATTCTTTCCCATTCTGTGGTATGTCTTTCTATCTTGGTCACTATTTCTTTTTCGAGTGCAGAAGCTCTTCAGTTTCATGTAGTCCCATATGTTTATATTTTCTTCTAGTTGCTTTGTTAATGGTGTTTCACCTTTGAAGATGTCTTTAGCTTCAATGTCGTGGAGGGTTTTTCCTATATTTTCTTCAACGTACTTTTATGGAATCAGGTCTGATATTGAGATCTTTAATCCATTTTGATCTGATTTTTTGTGCAAGGTGTTAGATACAGGTCCAAATTCATTTTTTTACATCTAGCTGTCCAGTTTTCCCAGCACCACTTGTTGAAGAGGCTTTCCCTTACTCCAGTTTGGACTCTTGAACCTTTATCAAAGATTAACTGATCATGT
>JAJIBD010026837.1:0-12603 GCA_021461705.1 Cryptotis parvus
GACATCCCACCTGACGCTAACCAGCCCCGACGCCCAGCCGACTCGCACTCTTCCCAACCAGGTAGCGTCCCTGGGCGTGGCAGCCCCTGAGCCACTCCGCTTCCAGAGAAAAGGCTCCAGATTTGAGGACAGACCAAGCTCCCACCAAGAGTCCTCGACCTTCCACTGCACGACCCCCACCCCGATCCCCTGACTTCCTGAACAACTCCACCCATTACCCCAAATTCAAAACAGAGGAGGCACAAAAGTATTGTCTATCTACCAGAGATACCACACTGAGATTGGCCCCACACTCTTAGCTATACGTCCCTTAGCTGCAAAAAAAAATAATTCAGGCACCTACTAATTTATTGACTAGTCACCTAAAACACACATTTTCAACCTACGATAGTCATTATGGAAAAAGCAGCGTAGTACCTCCTCCAAGCTCATCAAATTGAAGTTACTAATTCAGATGAGTCCAGCAATAACGATGAGCTATATAACCTTTCTGAAAAGGGAATTTAGGAAGCAACTGTTAAAGATGTACAGGGAAATTAAAAGAAACAATGGAATACAAAGTCAATAAAATACAGGAGGACATGAGAGCAGAATTGAGTAAATTTTAGACCAAAGTACAAGCAGAAATGACAGATATTAAAAACGAGGTAAGTGAACTGAAAACATAGGAGAAGGCCTCCAAAGCAGAATAATAACAGCTACTGAAGAAAGAATTAGTGATCCCCCGAACACGAGGTTCAGAGATTCTGTAGACAACACCAGAAGATGGAAAAAGACTCACAATCAATGAACAGATCTACCAGAGAAAATCGGATGAAGCCGTAAGGAACAAAATATGCATCATTAAGGGTCCCAGAAGGGTAAGAAGAAAACCCTGATGAAGAAAAACTGTCAAAGCCATCATCACTGGACAAGTTCCTGAACTGAAGAAAGCTTGCTCCCAGATACAGGAGGTCCGAAGGATACCAGCTAAAAGAAACCCTAATAAGAATACCCAAGACACATCCTTATTAAATGACAAAAAAGATAGACAGAGATAGAATACTGAAAGCAAGATAAAAGAAGGAAATCAGTATACAAAGGAGCATCCCTGAGATTATAGCAGACTTCCACATGAAACACTCCAAGCCCGAAAACAATGGTGGGATATTGAAAAAGACTCAAATGAACCTCAGCCCTCACCAAGAATTCTTTACCTAGCTAGACTTTACTTTCAGATTGAAGCGAAAGATACACAACTTCAAGGATAAACAACAAATCAGGAAAATCATAGACTCAAAATCAACTCTAAAGAAGGATTGAAGGGTCTATTGTAAAATAAGACAACCCAAAATCACAACAAGTTTAAACAGAAAGATGGCACAAAAATCCAATGACAATAATCTCTCAACGCCAACGGTCTAAATGCACCAATTAAGAGACACAGGGTGGCAAAATGGATAAAAAATGAATCCAACATTCTGCTGCCTACAAGAAACACATCTGAATGACCAGAGCAAACACAGACTCAAAGTCAAAGGCTGGAAGACCATTCTCCACGCAAACAACCCCACCAAAAAAGCGGGGTATGGCCATACTCGATTCGGAATATAGACTTCAGGCTGAAAAAGGTTAAAAAGGGATAATGAAGGCCATTTCTTAATAATTAAGGGGTATGTATACCAGGAAGAAATCACACTACTAAACATATATGCGCCAAAAAAAGAGGGGCCAGCAAAAATACTTAAACACCATTAATAGACCCCAAAGAAGACATTAGCAGTAGCACAATAATAGTCAGAGACTTCAACACTGCCTTATCGACTATGGATAGATCGACGAGGCTGAAACTCACCAAGGAAATACTGGACCTGAAGGAAGAAATGGAAGAAACAGAGCTGGTTGATATATACAGGGCTTTTCATCCCAAAAAAGCTGAATACACATTTTTTTCCAGTGCACATGGAACATACTCCAAGATAGATCATATACTGAGCCACAAAGCATACCTCAACAAAATAAAAAGATTGAAATTGTGTCGACTATCTTTTCAGATCATGATGCACTGAAAATAGTAGTGAACCATACACAGAAGTAGGGAGCTAAACCAAACACCTAGAAACTAAACAGCTCACTGCTGAACAACAAATGGGTCATAGAAGAAATCAAACAGGAAAACCAAAGATTCCTAAAAACAAAATGACAATGAAGATACCAACTATCAGAACTTGAGGGACACAGCAAAAAAGCTGTGTTAAGAGGAAACTTCACAGCTCTGCAAGCAGTCATCAGGAAAGAAGAAAGGGCCCATATAAATAACCAGACTTCACAGCTGAAAATATTAGAAAAAGATCAACAAGGGAAGCCCAACCCAGGAAGAAGGAAGGAAATAGTGAAACTTAGGAAGGAAATCAAAGAGCTAGAAACGAAAAAAAGCAATCTGAAAGATTAATGAAACCAAGAGCTGGTTTTTTTGAAAAATTAAACAAGATTGACAAGCCACTGGCAAGACGTGTAAGGACAGGGAAAGAGAGAACCCAAATAAACAGAATCAGAAATGAAAATGGTGACATCACAACAGAAAAAAACAGAAATCCAAAAGATAATCAGAGGTTATTTTGAGAACCTGTATGCCACAAGAACCTAGAAGAAATGGATAAATTCCTGAAGTCCTATAACCTCCCATGATTGAAACAAGAAGACCTCCAATACCTAAATAAGCCCATCACCATCGAGGAAATTGAAACAGTAATTAAAAGTCTGCCCAAACACAAAAGCCCAGGTCCAGATGGGTTCACTGGCGAATTCTACCAAACCTTTAAGGAGGACCTACTGCCAGTCCTGTTCAAGCTCTTCCAGGAAATAGAAGAAACAGAAACACTCCCAAACAGCTTCTAGGAGGCGCATATCACCCTGATACCCAAAGCAGGGAGAGACAACACAGAGAAGGAAAATTACAGACAAATCCCCTTGATGAACACAGATGCTAAGATCTTCAACAAAATGCTAGCAAACAGAATCCAAAGACTCATCAAAAGATCATACATCATGACCAAGTAGGGTTCATCCCGGGAATGCAAGGATGGTTCAACATTTGCAAATCAATCAACATAATACATCATATCCAATAAGAGAAAAAATAAAAACCATATGGTCCCTATCAATAGATGCAGAAAAAGCATTTGACAAGATCCAGCACCCGTTCATGATTAAAAACCCTCCAGAAAATGTGGAATTGAAGGAAGCTTCCTCAAGATAGTCAAAGCCATCTACCAAAAGCCCACAGCAAGTATCATTCTCAATGGGGGGAAAAATTGAAAGCCTTCCCCTTAAGATCAGGAACACGACAAGGTTGCCCTCTCTCACCTCTTTTATTCAATATAGTACTGGAGGTACTCGCCATAGCAATCAGAGAAGAAAAGGACATTAAGGACACCCAGATAGGCAAGGAAGAAATCAAGCTATCATTATTTGCAGGTGACATGATATTATACCTAGAGAACCCTAAACTCTCGACCCAAAAACTCTTAGAAACAATAGATATGTATAGTAGAGTGGCAGGGTACAAAATCAATACCCCAAAAAGTCTGTGGCTTTCCTATACACAAATAACGAAAGAGAAGAAAGGGATATTAAGAAATCGATTCCATTCAAAATTGTGCCACAGAAAATCAAATACCTAGGAATCAGCTAAACCAAGTGTGTAAAGGACCTATACAAAGAGAACTACCAGACACTGCTTCAAGAAATAAAAGAGAACACTAGGAAATGGAAACACATTCCCTGCTCATGGATGGGGAGAATTAACATTGTCAAGATGGTAATACTCCCTAGAGCTTTGTACAGATTCAATGCGGTTCCTATAAGGATTCCCATGACATTCTTTAAAGAAATTGACCAAACACTCCTGAAATTCGTATGGAATAATAAACCCCCCACGGATAGCTAAAGCAATCCTTGGGAAGAAGAAGATGGGAGGCATCACCTTTCCCAACCTCAACCTCAAACTGTACTACAAAGCAGCAGTAATTAAAACAACGTGGTACTGGAATAAAAACAGACCTGTGGACCTATGGAATAGAGTTGAGTATCCTGACCCACCCTCAAAGACATGATCAGTTAATCTTTGATAAAGGTGCAAAGAGTCCAAACTGGAGTAAGGAAAGCCTCTTCAACAAGTGGTGCTGGGAAAACTGGACAGCTACATTTAAAAAAAATGAATTTGGACCTGTGTCTAACACCTTGCACAAAAAATCAGATCAAAATGGATTAAAGATCTCAATATCAGACCTGATTCCATAAAGTACGTTGAAGAAAATATAGGAAAAACCCTCCACGACATTGAAGCTAAAGACATCTTCAAAGGTGAAACACCATTAACAAAGCAACTAGAAGAAAATATAAACATATGGGACTACATGAAACTAAAGAGCTTCTGCACCTCGAAAGAAACAGTGACCAAGATAGAAAGACAGTCCACAGAATGGGAAAGAATATTCACCCAATACCCATCTGATAAGGGGTTAATACCCAGGATATATCAGGCACTGGTACAGCTATATAAGAAGAAACAGCCAACCCCATTAAAAATGGGGAGAAGAGATGAACAGAAACTTTGACAAGGAAGAAATCCGAATGGCCAAAAGGCATATGAAAAAATGCTCATCATCACTAATCATCAGAGAGATGCAAATCAAAACAACAATGAGATATCACCTCACACCACAGAGAATGGCCCATATCCAAAAGGGTAAAAGCAACAAGTGCTGGCGTGGATGCGGGAAAAGGGGACTCTCATACATTGTTGGTGGGAATGTCGACTTGTACAGCCTTTCTGGAAAACAATATGGACATTCCTCCAAAGACTAGAAATTGAGCTCCCCTTTGACCCAGCCATACCACTCCTGGGAATATACCCTGGGAAGCCAAAAACACACAGCGGAAACACAATCCGCACTTTCTATTTTCATAGCAGCACTATTCACAATAGCCAGAACCTGGAAACAACCAGTATGCCCCGAGAACTGATGACTGGATAAAGAAACTGAGGTACATCTACACAATGGAATACTATGCAGCTGTCAGGAAAAATGAAGTTATGAAATTTGCCTATAAATGGATGGACATGGAAAGAATCATGTTGAGTGAAATTAGTCAGAAGGAAAGAGAGAGACATAGAATGACTGCATTTATTTGCATGACATAAATATACCAGGTGATCTTACCAAAAGTGGAATTTACCACAAGCGTGTGGGAGTCAGAGGTTAGGTAAGATAGAGAAGGGAACATGTGTGAATACATGTCAAAAGGTCTGATACCAACATAGAACTGAGCATTAAATACAGACAAAAAATGCAAATGTTGGCTTCTAAGTGTACGTAGTGCAACCCACAATGTGTAGGAGAAGGAAGAGAGAGAGAGGGAGAGAGAGAGAAGATAAAGAACCTGCCATTTAGGCAGGACGTGGGAGGGGGGGAGGGAATTGGGGACATGGGCGGTGGGTGATGGGCACTGGTGGAGGGCGGGGTGCTGGAACACTGTGTGACCGAAACCTCCAAACGTGAACAACGTTGTAATTGTATATCTCACGGTGATATAATAAAATGTTAAAAAAAAAATAAGCCCTGTATAAAAGACACACCTATTAACTTTTTAAATATTTATGAAATAGATTATCATAGTAATTGAATGGATTCATTACTATGATAATCTATTTCATGATTCATTATTGTTTTTGATTTTGGGAGCACAGAAAAGCATTTCTCTAAGTGATGATCTTCCGCTTAGACTGCTCTTTCCCACTAAATTGGATGTTGTTCTTTGTGGTTCTTAATAAAAATAAGTTTGCAGTGAACTTACTCATTAGAATAGAAACACAACAAGACAAGGACCAGTTCTATCTCATTACCTTTTCTATCCCTACTACCCTACTGTCCTCCCAGAGTTAAAATCTAAAAAAGAAACGTGTTGAAGCAGTAAATGCATGGGTAACAGTGAATAAACATTTTTTTTTGGCAGCATGTTATGCACTGGAAACCTTTAGCTACAGAACAGGCAAACGGAAGGAACTTGAGGCCATCAGAGGTAGGGTGCTTGACTCAATTAATAGCAATAACTGAAAATTTAATTAAAAATCTGCAAACTCCCAAACAACGGATAATTCTAAATGCCACTGTTTTTCTCCTCCCCACCAACTCATAATTTTATATCATGGTAATGACATTTCCTCTGACAGAGTTTTTTTTTTTTATTGAGTTGAGAACACAGAGACTCAAGTAGAAAGATGTGCAGAGAGCAGTTGTTATGGCTTGTAATACTGCCATGCTGAGGCTCTTCAGCAAAGTTGCCTTCACATTATGGAACAAGAAACAGGCCAATGAAATACTTTCTGTTATGCCATAGGTGTTGACGTCTTAGCTGTTCTTTTCAAAGACTTCTAGTTCAGAAACAAAGAATACATGCCTGTTTGGGGCCCCCTGTCACTCATGTATAGAAAGGACCTTTCACAGAGACTGAAAATGGCTAAAGTACAAGCAGGTATGCTTCTTATACCAGTATGGGTTGGTGGCTCCAGGTTTCAACTGACATTCATGTAAATCTCTTTATAACCATAATGAGGGTCATACACCATTGGGAGCCCATGAAAATTAATTTGTGATTTGATCGGTGTTGACTTGCTACAGATTTTTTTCTCTACACAACTATGCAAGTAGATTGTTATTAATACCCATTAAAAAACTCCAATGCTGGAGATGCCAAGAAATAATTAAAAGGCTTATACTTGAGGGAGAAAGGTGTTTTTACTTTTGGTATGTTATCCTTTTTAATTTTTTTTAATCAAAGATCCATAATTTTGTAGGTTGCTGATAGGGTTTCAGGCATACCATATTGTGGTACCAACCCCACGACCAGTCAACTTCCCGTTGCCAGGGGTCTCCTTGCTCTCTCTCCCCAATCAGACTACCCCACATCTACCTGCCCCTTGACAATTACATTTCAAAGTTCTGTGATTGTAGTTCAGATGTCATGTTTTCAGTGTTGTTGAGTTTGTGCTTTGGTACATAGCTATACTACTCCTCCAGTGTCAGTCTAACCAAGGTCCTGACCCCTGTTCTCCCATGACTACTTTTTCTTATCATAAGGAGTTTTATAATACACTTACTATTGGTATTTTTGTAAGTACAATGGGTCCTGAAAATACTGAAAAGTCTGTGGTGTTGCTAAATGAAACCTCCTCTAGACTAATTCTCTACAGAATCAGCAAAATCTAGATCTAATCAAATTAGAGTAAGCATAAATTTTAGAGTATATTAAAGAATTCATTTCTTCTGAATCATAAGACAAACTGTTAAGAGACAGTGATTTCCACTCAATCTAAATTTAATGAAACCTATTTGATATTCTGGAGAGTGGCTTCATGCTTTGTTAGAATTCCTGAAATAACTAAGTCATAGTCCAGATCTTAGAATTCCTGAAATAACTAAGTCATAGTCCAGATCCATTCAACGTATTCTTATTGAAGACCTAATCTCTGGACCGTGAACACCTAGGTGTTTAGGAAGAAGGACTAGCATCAACTTTCATGTTGGAAACTTCACTAAAATGGGAATTTGGGATTATATATCACACATATATTGAATAGTATTAAGATACTCTTAAATAAGGCATGAATTGAATGAATTCTAGTACTGCTTTTAACATTTTATAAGATGATCCTTTCAGCGTTAGAAACAATTTCATGGGGATAATTTGATGAAACATGAAAATGATGACCTGTAAAGTCAAGTAGATGCCAATGTTAGATGTGTCTATAGTCTGACTTCTTTTAGGGCATTTGTTGGTGGTGCGACTTCAAAGCAAAGTAATGAGCCTCTTTGAGATTTAGTTTTCTCAATGAGAGGAAAATTCTTACCATAGAGGGATGTAGTGAAAATTATCAATAAAGTATATGAAACATCAGATATAGCATCTGACCAAAAACCTCAATAAATTACTTTATTTGGGCTTTATTTACTTTATTTGGGCTTTATTTGGAATAATCTTCTGTAGTCATGTTCAGGGTTCATCTGCTCACACCAAATTACAAATGTGGCATTGAACACTTTCATCTTAGTTTCACAATTATGAAATTGAGTGAGCCTTATCTACCTGGAACACAGCAGAATTAATTCCAGAAGCTGCCCTTTTGTTTCTGTGACGAGATCCTTAAAAGTAAGCAAAGAAATAATTGAAAGTCTTGTAAACATACAGTTTTTCCTTTCCCTATGTTGTTTTCCTTCCTTCCTTCCTTCCTTCCTTCCTTCCTTCCTTCCTTCCTTCCTTCCTTCTTCCTTCCTTCCTTCCTTCCTTCCTTCCTTCCTTCCTTCCTTCCTTCCTTCCTTCCTTCCTTCCTTCCTTCCTTCCTTCCTTCCTTCCTTCCTTCCTTCTTCCCTCCTTCCTCCCTCCCTCCCTCCCTCCCTCCCTCCCTCCCTCCTCCCTCCCTCCCTCCCCTCCCTCCCTCTCCCTCCCTTCCTTCCTTCCTTCCTTCCTACCTTCCTTCCTTCCTTCGTTTTTCTTAATCAGAGAGCATCAGTGTTGATTGGACAGGGACCAAATGCTTCAGGGAATGCAGAAGTAACTAAGGGCTCCCTACCAACTTTTGTGAATAGGATCCTTGGGGAATCTCCCAAGTACACACATAGCTACTACATACTGTATTGTAAATAAAATATCTTAAGAGATAAGACAGCCAAATGTTATGTAAATTCCAAGGAAGGCAATGCTAAATCTAAGAATGGGAAGTTGAGAGAGTGTCAGAGAAAACAAGGACTTCCTTGCAGTTAGAAGATAATGTGTTAGTAGCAGTAAAACAGGTAAGACGCAAGTCAGTCTTAAATAAAACCACACTGTTATTGCAAAAATTATTCTGGACAAACCCAACCCTCAATCACTTTAGCATGAAAGAACAGAAAAGGGAACGGTGAAACTCAGAATTCTCAAGAATATAACCACAGATTTTCTATGGGTCAGAATGGAACTTTTTAATTCAAAAAAGTTTCAGTTTACACCTGAACCCTAAATGCACAATTTCAAACAATTCTTTGCACACAATTTTTTAAAGACCAGAGCATCTCCCTAATTGGAAAATTGATTTTCTTTTTTTGGTATTACTAGTATCAAAGAATTCATAAACTTACCATTTTATTTTGTTCATACCTTTAACCTTGAAATAAAGGAAACCCAGCTTTATGGCATATTGCTATGGTCTTGTCTTGGTTAACAAAAATAGACAAGTAAAAATAAGGAAAAGCCTACTTTTCCTCTCAAATTATTTGTTGCAGAAACATGAACAGATGAGTCAAACTAGGAACCACATTCCCTTTTCTATCCAAGTTTATTGTGAGTCTGAGCTGGCCTTTGCAATTCTCCTCAGGGCTTTGAGATTTTCTGGCTTGGCTGGAGTTACATAATTGAAAATTTTTCCATTTGACTTTCAAGAAAATCCTGTAGGAGGTTATCATTTCAGATCAGACTGAGTTAGAAGGGAGTCAAAGCAGATGTGCCCTCTTATTTCTGCCAGGAGCCTCTCCTCAAGAAGCAATCTCCACTGCTCCTGTTCTCATTCTGTGGGGTGGACGCAACTAGTGGACAATTTCATGATCATTTTAGTTCGTTCCTTCACAAGTTGCTCAAATTACTTAAAGTAGCAGTGCTGGGGCAGGGAAAACAGTGTAACCATTAGTGTGCATGAGCTGCATGTCTCTGGCGCTGAGTAGAGTCTTTCAAACCCTTGCCTAACCCACCACCAGGGGCATATTAGATGTGGCCTTCAAAGTCCCCTGGGTACTGCTGTGGTAGATCCTGGGATTTAGGAGTCAAGCAGCATTTCACACTTGGAAGTATTGTAGAGTGTTGCCAGGAAGTGGCCATGGGTTCTTCTGAATACTACTTGGGAGTCCCTGTTCCCCTAAATAAAGTATAAGTGCTTATATTATCTTTTTTCCTGCACATATGATAATTGGATTCAAGTCGATGTAGGCAGAAAGACAGGGGTAGAGGCGGTGGGGGAGGGGATAGAAATGGAATTCCTAGGATGTAATAAAACTGGTAGTGCCAAGGCTGCAAAAGCCTACCTTTTTGGACATAGGACCAAAGACCTAATAAGGCTTTATCTGGTGCCCAAAGACCAAGAGAAGGCACACCCTCAACCCCCGAAAAGCTCTAGCAGGAACAAAGGCCAGAAAAGGAATTTCAAAGAGGACCAATGACCATACCCACATCTGTCCCCTTGACAACCACTAGCAAAGGACTGTTACCTAGGTAGAATCCCCACATGGGGACAGGTTAGAGAAACCTATAAAAGCCATGTTGAGCAAAGGAAGTGTGTGCATCTGCTGCCAGAGTCCATGTGCTACTTGTGCCATCTGGTGGAGCACGTGGTGCCCCAGCATATGTGCCGGCCATGTCTGTCCCCCACAGATGTGTACTGGGGCTCTCTCCACCTTTGGAGAAGCCTGTGTTCTCCTCTGAGTGCGTTACTCTGTCTCCCTTTTGTTGTCCTTCCTCAAACCCTCCAAACAAAAATCTGTTTTTATTTCACTGCTGTCCACTCCTGAGATTCCTTTCTGAAAGATAGGACAAGGTACCTGGAAACCCTGGATAGGTCTCACTTTCTTTCTCTCTGCAAAGAGCAAATTCTTGTTCCAGCCCAAATCCACAGTTTCCTGAGAAGTCAGGTGGTGGGAATCAACTACCATTCTGAAAAGACCAAGTAGGTGTTCGGGATGGCTTGACAGCTACCTGGTGGGGCTGGTGGGAGTTGCGGTTCATGCAATGCAGGGACTCATCCCAGACTTTACCAGTCCTGGTCTTCCCTGTTAGTCTTGGGGTGGCTGAGGTGAATTGGAGAAAGTGACTCTCTCCCCTCTCTGTCTCACAAAAGCCGTTGGTAGGGGCCTACAGACTTCAAACTATTTTCTCCCTTGCCTTTCCTTTCTCCCATGATGCCGGGCACTCCTTTCCTCTTCCTCGTCTACTCTCATTCACCCTGAAAGCTGAGCTGTTACTTGCTTTTCACTGACTTGCTACCCCAAATCCTCTTAATCCCTTGCTCCACTGTAACTCTTCCCATTGTCTCTTCTCCCTGTTCCCTCTTCTTTTTCCCTTTATCTTTTTGTACCTGAAGCTTTTTTCTTGTCATAAATTCAGCCCTTCCTTCTTTCCATAAACATTTTGTTTCCACATGTCTTAATAAATGTAGAGTATATAACAAAAAAATAACAACAAAATCTTCCTAAACATCTTATGATCATTGCTGATTTCTTCAATGTTGCTTTATTATGGGTAGCTTTATTATGGATATCAGAGCCTGGCAAGCTACCCATGCCGTATTTGATATGCCAATAACCAGTAACAATTATATACCTCATTCTGATGACCTGAATGAATAGTTTGAGGCTCTTCATGTTCCTGGGAGTGAGCAGATACCCTTGGGCTACACTACCTCACAACAGGACATATGGAGATGCTACTGGTGCCTGCTCGAGCAAATGGATGAACAACGGGAAGACAAGTGATACAAGTAGAGTGACAAGTGCTTTATTATGAGATCAGCCTATATTTCTAAGTTGTTACCTGTTTCTCTACATGCTATTTTTCATCTCTAAGCTCTTTAGAAAAGTTACTTTTCTGAAGGTTAGGAGGCAACCCCGCATTCTTTGAACATATAAACCAGGCGAGATGGACTTCTTTGGGGCATGCCTCATGTTTACTCTCTTCATCTAGCAATACAAAAACGAGCAATTTCACTCCTGAATGTCCTTAAATTAAACTATTCTGTTTTATAATTTTACTCTAATTAGGAGTTAGATTACTTCCATTAGCTTCTTGGATTCTAATCTTTTTCACTGGGTAGGGTGGCTCAGGGCCCACACCCGCTTTGAGCCAGGAATCATTTCTGGCAGTGCTCAGGGGTCAAGATGTGATACAGGGACCAATCCTGGTAGTCCACATGCAAGGCAAGTGTCCTTATGGTATCTGTTGTACAATCTTTTTGGCCCCTAGATTCCAATCTATTGCTTTGTTAAGTCCTTTTTTACACTGATAATAAAATTTAAATTTTTATAGTTTGGTTCCAACAGCATTTCATTGTCTTTACAACCACATGCTCCTATGCATGGTGCTCAATATTTTTCATGCTGCTTCATCCATCCATCCATCCATCCACGTATTTATTTATCTATTTATGTATTATGTATTCATTCATTCATTCATTCATTCGTTTATTTATTTGCTTTTTTGGGTCACACCCAGCAATGCTCAAGGGTTACTCCTGGCTCTGTGCTCAGGAATTACTCCTGACAATGCTTGGGGGACCATATGCAATGCCAGGGATCGAACCTGGGCAGACTGCATGCAAGGCAAATGCTCTACCCCTATGCTATCAGTCCAGCCCCATATTTTCCATGATGTGATATTCTAGATCTATCATTGACCATAATAAACCCTTCTATGTACCATGTATGCAACTGAGGATATAACAGAGCAGACACCTTCCAAAGGCCCCCTCACTCTTGCTCTTGGTACTATTCATAGCAAGATGACACTATGGAATACCAGGTATGCCAGGGATCTAACCCAGGTCGG
>JAJIBD010026838.1:0-18166 GCA_021461705.1 Cryptotis parvus
GTGCTGGAACACTGTGTGACCGGAACCTCCAAACGTGGGAGCAACGTTGTAATTGTATATCTCACGGTGGTATAATAAAATGTTTTTTTAAAAAAAAAAAAAGAATAACCTAAGCTCCTATCCATTCCCTATGGAGACGTGCTTCGATTTTTCCTATTGCATGCTAATATCATAATCATTTTCGCTGGATTGATATGTAATACTTATTCCTATTATCACTGGAGATCTCCCATAAACATGGTTAATATCAAAATTTTATTTAATCCGTAAAGGACGAATTACCAGAAATCTCCTCATCTATAATGCCTGTAACAGTGACTAAAAATTTAGGACCAAATTTTTCCTGGCATTTCCTTCAGGGCAGGAGGCACACCCAGCAGGTGTTCAGGCCTTAGTGCTGGCTCTTGTGCTCAGGGATCACCTCCTTGGCAGGGTTCGAAAGCAGCCCATATGGGATGCCTGCGGATCAAACCCTAGCGCTCCGCTGTCACTGCCGTCAATCACCTCTGAAGCCTCTCTGTACTAGCTGCTCTGGTCCCTCAGACCCTCTTTTGGCCCCACTTTTTGATGAATCCATTAGACCAAAAAATCCAGTTTCAGATGAAATTTACATGAAACACACTCAAGTCTGTGGTCAACAACAAGAAAGTTCCTGTCCACTGAATGTGGTTTCGTCTTATCAAAGGCTCACCATTCCTGTCCAGGCACACGTGAATCATTCCTGCTGTTGAAGACCTGGGGTCGTGAGCCTGTTCCCACCAGTCACTCTGAGTCTCAATCTACGTTAATACCGCACTGCTCTCCCGCGCATCCTGGCCTACAGCCTCTCCACTCAGCGCAAAGTCCTGAAAGCAGGGAGGCAACTGTGGCGCCTCCGCGACCTTCACTTTGGGGGAAAACTTCATGAGAACCATAGCAAAAAAGACTGCGTGACTCTGCCTCCTCCGTCCACTGAAACACAACTGGCGATCCCGCATCCCGAAGAGATAAGTGATCCCTGGAGAGAAACCAGATCATCGCCATTCAAGACAAAAATGTGGCAGGTGCCATTAGCAAAGTGTACAAAGCGTGTTTTGAGGCTCTGGGTTTTCCTGCATAATCTAAGCTTGTTGTATCTGGAAAATAAACCCAGTCCATTTCTGTAAAAGCTGCCAATAGCACCATGCGTGAAATCTAGGCATGGGTTTTATTGTATTACTTTTGATGATTGCTAAGCTCTCCTTTCTTCTCAAGTGAATCCTCCTTCCTGAACATACAAAAATAGTATGCTTTGGAGATGTGCTACTGCCTGTAGATGAATATGACTAAAAATGATACCCTCGGTCCTATATATACAACTACTATTATTTAAAAATGACATTAGTCCTACCACCAAAGACAATTTGAAATGACAGCCTAGCCCTGCATATTTATACTAAATTAGAAATGCAACATTCTCTCAAATTTATCTCCCCATTTTCTTTTCTCAACTAGCTCTAAAATATATGACCCTGGGGAAATAAATCTAAATAGATTAGAAACTAGACAATGTCTAAATTTTACATGTTACAGAGGAAATCTCAATGAAGTTTGTATTTAAATAGGGAACCCATCTCATTCCACTTTCAGGGAGAGGTTTCATTCACCATCTGGTGCTCTAAGTATGAAACTTGAAAAGTTTTACTATATTTATTTTGTGTATAAGAGATTGATCATAATGAGAGACACACCAAACCTGACTAGACTTCTATATTGAAACATGACTTTTACACTGTCGCCAATCTGCATCTTTTAGCAGTGTAGACTTACTTGTTGCCGAGGATCCGGTTATTTCTGTGACAATGTACGCAGCAATCTGGCTTCATGCTGTTCCACCACAGGTCTTAAATCTCTTTTCTTCTTAATTAAGTACATGGCATTTTCAGCAAGTCAGTCTATTTAACTGAAATAAATGCATCACAGAATAATGCTTTCGATATCTAAGCACCATTGAACTTCTAAAAAATATCATCCTCTATATCCATCATGGTGCTTAAAATGAACATTTTTACATAATACAAATGCTGACAGCTGAAGCACAGTGTTTAGCTTCTTAAGAAGCAGAAAAGGAATAACCAATTGTGGCTCTTGGGAAAATAAAAAAAAAGAAAACTGGGAATTTATGAAATTGTAGTAAGTGCTAAGAAAAGCTAACTGGCAAAAGAATTTCTAAAGACAGAGGCCAAGTCACTGAGCACAGAAAATATATCCGATATCAGACAGTAGCGCAGGGAACCTGCTCTGTAAATAATACCATCCCTGATTCAATCCCTCAGCACTCATACTGTCCCCAGCGCCCCAGGAGTGATCCCTGAACACAGGGCCAGTAGCAGACCTTGAGTGCCAGCTGACTGAGGCCCAAAACCCAAGAAAATAAAAAAAAAATAAAAAATAAATATATCTAGCTACTAACGTGAATACTACAGTCCGAAGGCATTGGCGCTGCAGAAACGGAAAAGATGGCAAAGATCTGGAGTTTCTGATCCTCGAAATAAAAACGGGTATCTTCCGATCAAAGACTGTTCCTTCTTAAATGAAAAAAACTGAAGGTCTTATGGTCATCTTCATAGTACAGCCACCTTTAATGAGAAAGGAAGGAGGGGAGGGCATTTATAGCTTTTTAGCACCCTTACAACAATTCCTCACCTCTACACAAGCAGGCTATATTCTTTTATGATCTTACTCCATTTTTCCAAATTGACAATCTGAACTTCCAAATTCAAGGCCTTTTAGAGGGGAAAGGAAGAAAAGAGGAAAAAAACCATTCTCCTTTCTAAAACTGCTGTGAAAGAACGCACAGGCTCAGAGTCTCTATGTAGTCAATCGCGTGCATGGCATCTCTCTAGACAAAATGCTCAGGAGTAACGAGAAAAATAAATATCTTTCACCAATAAGGTGAAAGTTACTTCTTTAATGCTGAGTTTATCTATGTATGGGGTGGCACTATTCTCGTTCATGTCTGTGGGTAGAGTCTGGGAGACCTCACAGAGACATGGGGCAGCAGAGCTGTGCTACTGGCTCTCCCCTAGTGCCCAGCCACTCAAGAGCCCAGGAGGGATGGCAGGTTCTAGCCCCACCGCCACCTCTGCGCAGAGCTTCACAATGAAGTCAGACGACCCCCACTCCATGAGGGCCTCCATTTTCCACATCCAGACTTCGTCAGAACCCACCCAGCAGACCAGCTCATCACAGCTCCGGCTCCATCGAGATCCACCCTTTTCTGCAGCAGTTTTTTAATCTGGCCCAGGTATGTGCTAGATCCTAGAAAGCAGACACACAGACATGGGGCAGAGCTGCTACCGGCTCTCCCTGTGCCCAGCCGCCAAGAGGTGCCCGGGAGGGATGGCAGGTTCTAGCCCTGGCCCGCCACCCCAGCAGAGCCTCACAACAAGCTGTGACAACCAACCCCACCCCCTATGAGGGCCTCCATTTTCTACATCCGACTTCTCCCCTTTGGGTCGTAGAATTCCACCCAGCAGACTCAGCCTTGTCACTGTGCCTGACCACGCGCAAAAAAAGCTCTGCCTATCAATAAATGCTGGATTTTGAGATGACTACGTTATATGTTACCCGCACGGCAGAGCTCTTCGGCGGCGTTACCCCTTTCTTTGTATTTGACATGCCAAATACCAAGCACAATTATAGACCTCATTCCCATGACTCCGATGGAATGGTGCCTTGAGGCTCTTATGTCCTTGGAAAGCAAGCAGGTTCCGGGCCCTCTACTAGTATGAGACAGGACATCTGAGATGTTAAATGGTGCCCGCTCGAGCAAATTGATTAGATTGCGGAAGAGTTAAAGTAGATACAGTGATACGGGTGATCTTCATTCCAGAGCAAACATAAGTACAATTGTCTTAACTTCCATAAAACTTGGCCCAGCTGGGAGTGGTGCCAAGCCACAGCCGAAGCCGGAGCCAGGTGCTTATCAAGGGAAAACAATCTAGTTTCCAAAAGCCATTCTGATTTTCCTAGATCCCCAGAAAACTTGTTGAAAAAGTCACAAATGAATCTACAATCTAGATGCACAGTTGTGCTTCCAATGTTTAGAATCTGTTCTAACCCAGCCCAAGAGCCAGAGGGAGCAAGTCTTTTAAACCACATCATTTATGTTACCTCTTCTTCCTAGAAATGTGACCACTTTTGAGTGGCAGCCCCACCTGCCAGAGAGAGCAGAGAAAACAAAAGCTAAAACTGATCCACGCAACCTCAACATCTTCCAATTTTCTGTATCAAATCTTTAAAAGTCTGGACTATTATGTAAATCTTTCTATATGTTCCTAAGTACAAATAGGAAATCTTACTGTGAAAGCAAAATGGAAATAATTCTTCGATTATTTCTGTTGAAAGAACAGAATAGGCATAAAGAAGCAACAATTCCACGACAATAAGTTCCCGCTCAGCTAGATCCTACTTTATACTCTAGTACAGTTGGTTCATCAAAGGCATATCAGCTTTGTTCTGCCTCGCGCCATTCCTCCAGGGAGACACCTCTGATAATCTTTCCAAACTCACCATGCCTCGCTGATACTACAGAGAAGACTAAATGCTTTCCCTATTTTCTCTCTAAGAACATTCACAAGAACTTGCGGAATATATTAAAGAGCCAACCCCCAGTGTTATTGTTAAGGGTGCATCAAGTTGAACAAAAATGCTAAAATGAATTTTGATTACTAACTTTCCGGCTTATCTGGATGAAAAATAATCAGATACTAGTATCAAAACAGCATCATGATCTCCTCGAAATACTATCAATTCCAAAAGTCACATACACCACCAAGGTACTAAAGTGCACCTAAGGATAAAAATAACCCAAGTTTCTTATCACCGGCTCATACTTCAGTTGTAAACGGCCAAGCTGAGAAACAGTCCATGCAAAAAGTATGAATCCGACAAGCAGAATAAGCTTTACATAAATTTCCTAAGTCTATCATAGCCAGTATGGACAAGATAATACACCCTTCTGTTTAGAAAATAAAACATGAGTGGCCGGGGTGATCCTGCATCTTGGGTGGCTTCACAATCTACCACAAGCGATTAAAATAGCACCGACAGAAGGTAGAAATAAAATGGGAACATGTTCCAGCAAGTACAAACTTCTGGTTTGCTCTGGGAGCTCCCAAAACCAGTAAAAGAGCAGTGAAGTGCTTAAAGCACCTGTAGAGGATGGCTTCCGAAAGATGAGTAGGCAGGGAGAAAGAGGGGGCAGAACTCTGGAAAGGAAAATAATTCTAGAAGGAATGGCGAATTCTGTGGGTGCACATAGGAAAACAGTGGATGGTAAGCTGTAAAGGTGTTTTAGGCCATACCAGTACAGCAATACCTAATCAAAGACATGAAAGTCATAATTTTGGGAACCGCGTAAACAATGGTAAGTTGACAAGTAAGCACCCTGACTGAAGCTAAGTGAAACCAAGTTTTAGAAAATTAATTTGACTCAATCACACTTTGAGCTCGTCATGGTTTTTTTATTCATACTCCTTTCTCAACAAAAGTAGCTTATAAAATTCTTTTTAACTCTGAGTTAGCTTACATTTGAAAATCTCCCAGTTCATCACTATGCAGCTAAGTTGGGGAAAATGAAGTTATGAAATTTGCCTATAAATGATTTTTTTGAGTCACGGAGAAGATCATGTTGAGAGAAATTAAAGCCAGAAGGAAATGTGACAGATATAGGGAATGCACTGTGCATTTATTTGCATAACATAATATATGGTGGTAAGGTGAATAAGTAAGGGTATTATGATACCAATATCCAAAGGGTCAGACAAAAATGGATCAGGAACTTTTCACTAATGTAATCTACTACAAGCGCCTGTGGAGTTGGAGGTTAGGTGGGGACACAGAGAAGGGAACAAGATGCCAACAATTGTTGTAAGTGATAATAGCAGCCTAAAATTGATAACTCTAAATGTATGATTCTCAATCCACAGTGTGTAAGAGAAGGAAAAAGAGAGAGAGAGTGAGAGAGAGAAGAGATAAAGCACTCACCATAGAGGAAGTTTAGTGCAGAGCGAAGAATCAGGGACATTGGTGGTGGGAAATGGGCACTGGTGGAGGGGGATGTGGTGCTGGAACACTGTGGTGTGACCTCCTCAAAACCCAACATGAACATCTTTGTAACGTATATTCATGCCAGTGGTATAATAAAAAAAAAAAGTTTTAAGAAAAAAAGAAAATCTCTGTAGTTCAAAAAACATCTTTCAAAAACATCTGCAGCTCATGTTTATTTCTTTGTAGACTACTGAGATTCCAAAGAGAAAAGCCATATTTTTCCTAGGATCACTTCTTGCCACTAGAGTTAACTGAGTGCCTTGTTCCCACCCAATAGCTACCACATCCTCCTAGGTTCAAAGTAGAGATATTTCATTTCTCCCAATACAAGGTAGCTCAGCTGTGGAGTAAATTTTCAGTACAGTCGGTAGGGGAAGCTGCTTCCAGGCGTAGCTGACCTGGGCTGATCGCCGGAAATGCCCCCTGAACACTACCAGGAGTAAATTCCTGGAGTGGGTCAAAGTGGGTGCGACCATCGAAAAAGCAAAAAAAAAAAAAAAATGTAAATCTCAACAACTGTATCATTTTGCATGTTTGATTCTTCAGGCCCAGGGGTTACCGTATTGCCCTCAAACTTCTCAAAAGTGAGCTTCTCTCTTTGTATGTTATGGAACTACTGCATTTCCTAAACTCATTCCTTTTCCCTTTAAGAAAAACTTAAACTACTTTTTGTTGCCCATAGAAAACTGTGAATCTTTACAAGCTTTGTATAAGTCTTAGACCCCTTCCATAAAGAATTTAAGATCTGAAAATGGGGTTTCTGACATGCTGGAGATTTGGTCAAAACTTCATGGAGATCTTCGTTTCGAACTGACTGGTTCTCTTTTTTTTTTCTTCGGGGCTGGTTTTAAAGCCCTGCTATATCTCTGATTATTTCAAGTGATGACAATAAAAGTCAGCCCTTTTGTTAAATACATCACTTGTATTTGTCTTCCTCAAGTTTTCATTGATTTGCTCGAGCGGGCACCAGCAACATCTCGCATACGTCCTGTTGCAAGTGGGTGTACTCCCAGGGGCAGCTGTTGTCTTAGAACAGGAAAAGCCTCAAACCATTCTTCTAAGTCATGGGAATGAGTAAGATAATTGCTGGCTGGGTTTTTGGCATATCAAATAAAACACAGGTAGCTTGCCAGGCTCTGCCATTAGGTAATAACTACTATCAAAGTATGCCTCATCTCGAGCATTTACTGATGAAACTCCAAAGGGAAGATCAGTGGCTCCTCTCTTTTTTTAAGTGGAGCCTGGAGGAGCTGTGGAGTCTTCGGATGTTGAAAATGACTGACCCCATGTTGCTCTTTCTGGCTTCCCTAGGCCTCTTCTACTGGACACGATGTAATCTGTAACAAATTCAGAACCTGCTTAGTACTTATAGTTTTAAATGGTCGTTATCACAAATACAGTCATTAGAATTCCGTAATTTAGAACCAAGATTTGATTTTTCTATCAATCTTGTTAGTAGTACAGCAGGTAGAATACTTGTTTTGCATGTGGCCACCAGATCTACTTCCCAAAGCATCTCATATGGTCCTCATCTACCCGCTTCCCTGAGTGTAGAGCCAAAGTGTGCACCTGAGCATCGCTGGTGTGGCTCACCTCCTTTCTGAAATCAAATCCTACTCCTGCTGTAGACACCACCTAAAAGCCCAAAGTTCCGGCATCTCGCCCTGATTGCCCCACGCGGCTGTAATTACAGATAGGTAGTTTTAATGTGGCGTTTATCTGACCATGTATTCTGTACTGGCTGGTGGCTATTTTTCCTTCCGCGTACACACAATCACTTCTCCTGGGACTCGCCGGTAGATCTTACCAGCATATTTGTTCGGCCACGTTGGATCTCTAAGTAATTAGACCAGAGAGAAATGCTGTTTGCCTCCAAGCAAGCAAGCATGGCCCCCCGATAACTCAAAGGCTAAAAATACAAAACTACCGTGAAGTACTCTGCACTCTTGTGAAGGCTTGGAGAAATATTTAACTGGCATTAGTATTAGTCTTGGTACAGACATACATCTCAGAAACCCCCTTCTCTACCCCCTATAAAGGCTTTTCCAGGCAGATCTTCGCTCAAAAATATTAGCATATAATAGGCTAGGTGAGGTGCTGGAGAATTACTTCCAGTGAAGTATTTTTCGGGACCCTTCCTGCTTCCCATAATACTGAGGGTCTGAGTTGCAGGGTATAAAACCAGTCTGCTTCCTCTCTCTCTCTTTTTCTCTTTTGGCCTCTTTGGGGGCTTCTCTGTACTCTTCTGGGAGAGTCTTGTCTCTTTGTCTCCCTCTCTTTTACAGGGCCTTAACACATGGTGGTTTGCCATCTTGGCGCACACGTAAAGGGCTGGGGTTCCAGCAGGGAATCCTACAATAGGTTTTTTCTATTGCTTGACTTGTGCATGCCAAACCTGTGATAAGTAAGCGATTTTAAAACCTGCACGGGCTCCTCCTGAGTTTCATCCATTCCCCACCGCCGGAGTGTGTAAAAAGGGAACTTGCTTCCTGGCACTGTTGGGGGACCCCAGTTATGCATCCCCGATACTACCTCCCATTAGGTCAAATTAACTCTTGAACTGAAAGAAACTTGTCACATGACTCAATCTCTCGACTTAGAGTTTGCTCCCCGTCCTAAGCCAAAGCAGCAGAGATGCAGAGACTCATAACCTAACCTCTTCAAAGAGGGTATAGGAACATGAGAGCGCTCCCTAGGAAAGAGACCCTGAGTTTATTTCAGAAATATGATTTCAGAGCATCTTTGGGAAGCTTATTCATTCAAAATATGAGACCCAAGCTGTGTGTCCGGGAACAGTTGCAAACTAGAGCCCTTCCATTCACTACTCAGTAGTATTTCCTTACTGTAGTCCTGGTTTTTATTGAGATTCCTAGAGAAAGTTGCCAAAGCAGATATTTAAAACACTTCGTGGAATTCACATGTTTTCAAACCTACATCCAACCTGTCTGTGGTCTAGACAGCTCTTCAGCCACAGTTACTATTCGCCGTGCTTCCAGGGCCCCGGCAGATCAGAAGAGAAGTCGCTTACCGCATAGAGAAGCAGCTACTGTTTCTACTTCGTAGATCTGGCAGAGCAAAGGTTACAAGCAGATATGCTAAGTACGTAGAATTCGAGCCACCAAATAGATTCTCCAAGAAGTCAGCAAGAGACAAGGGCCGATCACAGAACGCAAAGAACACACATTTCTGAGAGCAGAGTCCCAGAAGGTTGAAGCCCTGCTCCTCAGGTAAATAATTTACAGCGCTTCACAGCTGTAACTACCGACCACCTACAGTTACAAAACACAGTTATGAAACACAGTTCCTACTTTTCTCCAGTGCATTCAACACACAACTCAAAATAGAGCTACCCGTGGCAAAAGAGCACCCAAAGGTTCCTCCTGCCGCAGAGTCTACTGCTCCAAAAGCACTCAGAGCTGCTGTCAAAACACTGTCAAACCTGAAGCGGAAAAGCAACCAGATCTCGGACACTATGGGCAGCCAACATCCAAAAGCGGCATGATTAATTTTACATAATTAACGAGGAACAATCAGCTCAAATTTCACCCTGCTTATACTGCTTAAACAGGGGGCAAAGATTCCATAACATAACAGACATTACTTCAAAACGAGCTGTTAAGCAAGCAGTGTGAGACCTCAAATAAATAGCACCTTCTTTTTCTTTTTTGTTTTTTTAAGAGGTTCATTGATGTGAACTTTCAGTAGCTAGTAAACCAAAACTGTCTGAAATAAATGCTCAAATAAAATAACATATGCCAAGTCCGCTATGAAATAGAAATAAAACGGATTCATTACATTTCCAAGAGCCAATCTCACAGCGCAGGTGGCTCCCATCAAAAGACTTTGAAATGCAAGCACGTTGGTGTTAGCAAAGAAGCCAACACCAGGACTGTCTGATCTTTTACTTCGGGCAATGGAAGCCACTTCACCCTTATAGGGACTTAGTCCGTTACAACTTTTCGAAGCATTCACACGCTTGCTCAAATGGAGCAGAAGATTCACAAGCCACAAATACCAAAGCATGTGGCTGCTAGCTTCGAGAAGGAAGGATTTTTTTTATTATTATTGTTATTGAACTTTTTCGAAGGTTCCGGGCCAGACTTTACGTGTTGCCACATGTTCCATGTGTAACCCAGGAGAGCAACGATCCCTGGAGAGAACGCGCCTTCCCTGGTAGGTAACATCTGTCACACTCGGTTCCAAGCAGTTCAGGGGTGAAGGAGCCCCGTTGATCTCACAAGAAAAGAAAGATGCCATTACCTACTCTTTCTGCTAGGCAGGACGACTCTTGGCTACACCGCGCGCCTGCAAGCAGGGCAGCTCTCCACGCGCGCACGCACGGCCCCAGCTCTTCTCTCCCCAGGCCCAACTGAGAATGAAGTCATGTGGGTAAAAAGCGGCGCAATGTCATCTGGCTGAACTTTGAATTCCTCGGTACAAAGGTTTCCTGCCAGCGTGGAGGTGTGGGGCCCGGGGATGTAGATTCCGGGAAACCAGCACGGCCAGTTCCCACGCAGAGAGGCTCAGGGGACCGCGGCCACCCCACGGGGCAGGTGGGACCCATGTCCTCAGGGTGATGCCCCCCGGAAAGCAGAACCATACAGGGCTCAATGTGGGATCGCGCCTGACTGCCGGGGAGGCTCCCACCACCCGCGCCCCGCCCTGGCGCCCACTTCAGTATGTCCGGCGCGGCCCACCCCGAAAATACAACCGCCCCGCAGGCCTCGCGCCCACCAAGTGCCTCCTCCGGTCGGGCCGCGGCCGCCGGCAAAGCACGTGTGGGCGCGCTTCTCCGCCCGGCGCCTGGTTTGAAACGCTGGTCCTCTCCCCTCCGTCCCCTCCCGCCGCGACCTCGCGGCCCCCTCCCCGCCGGCCGCCCTGCCGCGGCGCCCGAGTCGGCCCCACGGCAAGTGGCGCGCGCGCAGGCGTTGGGCGGCGCGCAGTTCCGCCTCGCCCCGCGCAAAGTGCCGCGCTTAATGGGGCCACGGCGGCGCGCGCCTGCGCTCGTCCACCCGCCCGCGCGCCCAGCTTCGCCACCGGCTCAGCTGGCTTGAGGTCAGCGCCCTCTTTGCGCCACCGCGGGCGCGGCTGGTGCTCGGCGTGAGCCTGGGAGGCAGGCCGAACCCAGCAGAGCCCTTTATTAAGTGTCCAGACTCGCTAGGCAAAGGTGCTCCTTCCCCTTCCGGCCCCCAGCTTGAAGAGCTTGAAGAGCTCCCTTACCCAAAATGTAGGTGGGTGGGCAGATCGCAGGGCTAGTCCAATGCAAGCATCTAAGATGGCCGTGACCTTCTGCAGGTCACACCCAAAAACCCGGTGTGGGTTATATGAGTTGAATAATGATGCCCCAGAGGTCAGTCCTGGGGAACGTTCCCATTTGAGTCTCCCTGCTCCTTCACCTGCTTCTCCTGTATCAGGCATGGTGCAGAGTGACAGCTAACCTGCTGGCGTCCTGCATCTCAGCCGATCAGTGGAAAGTACTTGATGCTTAATGGCTCTAATGAATGGCCCCCTGAGTCCACTGCTTCCAGGGGACCGTATGTTTGAACCTCCCTGAGTCAGGAGGTGGCAGCCAACCGCTCTCTGAGGCTCCCTTTCTTCTGTGCTGGTTCCCAGTATAAATGGGCAGACTCTGTTCTAGTGCAGGACCCTAGCAGTTTATGAAGTTGAGGAGGGGAAGGAAGAAGGAAAAAGGGGGAAAGTGGAAGGAGGGAGGGAGGGGAGGAAGGGAGGGGGAAGACCGCAAAAAGAAGCAAGAAAGTCAAGAAGGAAGGGAAGGAGGAGGCAGATGGAAAGAAAAATGGACAGAAAAGGAAAAGGCAGAAAGCGTAGGGCCAGCTGAAGGAAGGAAGGCAGGGGAGGGAGGAGGAGGAAGGAATGAAGGAAGGAAGGAGGTTGAGTGGAGGTGGAGGAAAGGAAGGAAGGAAGGAAGGAAGGAAGGAAGGAAGGAAGGTAGGAGAGAGGGAGGAATGAAGGAAGGAAGAGGGAGGAGTGGAGGAGGAAGGAAGGAAGGAAGCGAAGGAAGGAAGGAAGGAAGGAAGGGGAAGGAAGGAAGAAGGAAGGTGAAGAAAGGAAGGAAGGTGAAGGAAGGAAGGAAGGAAGGAAGGAAGGAAGGAAGGCAGGGGAAGAAGGAAGGAAAAGGGAAGGAGGGAGGGAGAAAGGGAGAAAAGAGGGAGAAGAGACCAACACGTCAGAGCATCTTTTCTGTTGTTATTAATTCCAGGGAGGAGGGTGAAAGATCCCTGGCAGTGGCTTTTCTAAGTCTCTCCTCTTTATCAAGATATTAGTTTCTGAGCACTTCCTGTGGGAAAGTATCACTTCTTGCCTTCCAGCACCTTTGTTGAGTTACTTCATCGGCGCTTAAAATCTGAGTCCCAGCCTCCTCCTGCCTAGGGCTAGTTTGCCGGTCGCCCGGGACTTCAGCAAGGCTGTGCGCCATCCTGCTGGGTTGC
This sequence comes from Cryptotis parvus, assembly GCA_021461705.1. Lineage (NCBI taxonomy): Eukaryota > Metazoa > Chordata > Mammalia > Eulipotyphla > Soricidae > Cryptotis > Cryptotis parvus. Next base: position 12,522 of record JAJIBD010026838.1, read on the forward strand.
TCTTGACTTCATGGCTGCCATCCTGGCCGCTTATGTGACGCAGCCGAGACCCCACTCACCATCACAGAGGGACTTAGTGACGACTCACAGCTTGTCCAGGGGCCTGTTTGATGGGTTGCGCCAATGAACTGCTTTCCTGCTGAGCACCTCCAGAAACCGCTTGTGGTCTTTTCTAGGTCCCATACTTCCACTAAGATCACTCGCATACAGCTCACAGCATCACATGAAATTGTTAGAATCAGGTGCACAATTCTGCCAGCTGAAACTCCTAGAACTTGTGCAATAAAATACCATGACTAAGACATGCTTAAGAACAACATCCCACATCCCTGGTCCACTGCCAAGTCATCTGTCCCTGCAGGTTTAGCAGCGTCCTGCACTCTCAGATAATCTCCCATATCTCGTTTTCCCTCCTCCCATGGGATTCCACCTTCTTCTCTCCTGACCTGCACACCCTGTCTTGTCCAAGCCTGCTGGAGCTGGTAAAAAAGCAGAAAAGCAAAATCTTCGCTCCTGCTCACTTGGAGGTAAGTGCAAAGGAGCCTCGGAAGGTCATCAACCACAAAAATTCATCATAATCCAAGCTTACGGTAAGGCGCTAGGTGATAGAAAACTTTCCACCACTCTTTACTTTGCTTGTTCCTAGTTTCATTCATCCTGGGGCCACTATTATTAGTAAGTGGCTGTGGTTAGCTCAGTTGCGCTAACTATACTCTTCCAAAGGAGATGCAAGTGGAAGAAGAAGGAGCATGTGTGGGAATGAGAAGAGGGAGGAGGAGGAGGAAGAGTAGGAGGAGAGGAGAAAAAGGAGAAGGAGAAGGAGAAGGAAGACTCCCCAGTGGAACCAGCTTCGGCAGGACTGGCTCTTCACAACCAAACACCAGCAAGTTCCCCACACAAATTCCCAGGCTATATAGGCCATGCAGAGTCTCCCCACTCACCTATTTGCATTATCTTCAAAAACTGGAGCCACACCCCTCAGCTGTCACCAAGAAGTAGTGTTCTCTTGAGTCCTGGTACATCCCATGATGTACCAGGACCCCAGGTATTTTTCTATATTTAACAACTGTTGAATTGAATTCAACAGTTGGTTGCAATTTGGGGCCAGAACTTGGCACTGGAACCAGACACTATGGTGACCACAGGTACAAGCAAATTTGGTCCCACTGGCAGATGTAGTTAAATGTAGAATATCCCATGAGCACTGGCTGTGAGCCCCTAGCATTTTTTCATTTGCAGATGATGTGACTCATCATAGCACAGTCAACAAAATTAAATCATTAGAAGAAATAAGTGAGTTCAAAAGGTTGCTAAGTACAGGATCAATTTTAGCAAATCAATACTTCCTTCTCCATCAGCAGTTAGCAACCAGGAAATGCAATAGACAATGAGACCATTCTACAATAGTAAATAAAATCTCTAGAGGAAAGAAGATTCAGGAATCCACCCAAAATGTAATCTTGCAAGAACTTTTCTGGAGAATATTTTAAAAAACTCTAAGAGCATAAAAGGATTACAATGAAGACTTGTGTGGAATAGGAAGTCTTATATTATTAAATATGTCCATTTGACTTCTGAATTCAGCGTTATAAACCCAAACAACAGCAAGAAAACAAATAGAATGGCAATACACTCAGAACATGACATACAGGCAAACATGACACATCATAAAGTAAATACACTCGAACATGACATACATGCAAACATGACGTCATAGCACAGACTCAGAACATGACACATCGGTAAACATGGACGCTATAGTAATACACTCTTGGGGAACATGAAGAGGCAAACAAGCGATGTCATAACAATACTCATAAATATATTTGATAGCAGCTTTCTTTGGTATATGGTCGGTGAGGCCCCAGCTTGACCTCCTGGACACATAACACTCCCCTCCCATGCACAGGTGATGTGGACCCACTCCACAACAATGAAACAAATTCAATATATATAAGGAAAATAATGCATTTAAAGAGTTCATTTTAAAAAGCACAGAGGGAAAAACCTGGCCTACCAGCTATTAGACATTACCAATAACGTTAAAAATTACAGGGGCAAGAACCAGAACAAATAGAACAGCAAAGAGGCGAGAGAGCTTTAGAAACCTGGGACCACAGATCAGTGAGAAGAATAGAAATTACGTAGCGTTATGGTGCTGTGGTCGTCAGATTGGCAGAAAATCACCAGACATAGATTATGATCTTGAAAACATAAAAAGCAATAAAATAAAACTAAGGTATTATGACCAGAGCAATAGTACAGTGGTTAGGCCACTTGCTTTGCACACACAGCCAGCCCAGTTTTGATTCCCAGGACTCAATATGGTCCCCTCTCAAGCATCTCATCGAGAGATCCTGAATGCACAGCTGTAGCAATCCTTCAGCACTGCAGGGTGTGGCCCCTGTAAAATAGACAAAAGAAAAGCAAAGTAATAAGGAATAATGATTTTAGTAATGATATAAAATACCAGTTTATCATGTAATATAATAATGCTGTAAGAGTGTTGATAATGAAAACCAGGATGAATTTTTGGTTCTTCTGCGCTTTGATCACTTGATCACTTGAACTCCCGCTATTCATCGATTTGCCTCGAGCGGGCGCCAGTAACATTTCCATTGGACCCTATCACGTGCCAATGTAGCCCAATGGCATCTGGTTGATTCAGGAATATGAAGAGCCTCAAACCGTCCCTTCAGGGTCTTAACAAGGGAAGTCTGACCATCTTGTAGGTGGGGGCGGCCACGTGATCTTTTGACATCCCGTGGGATCCAGTCGGTAACGGCTCTAGTCCAGCGGTTGTCTCCAAATCGCATTACATGTCCAGCCCATCTGATTTTCGATGCCTTGGCAAACGAGACAGCGCCCCTGATTCTGGAATAGCGACGGAGGTCAGAACTCCGGATTCCTTCTCTCACTTGAGTGAGGCGTGATATTCCAAGCATAGCTCTTTCGATTCCTCTCTGGGAGACCCGAATAGCATTCTCATCCTGCTTCGTAGGGCCCAGGTCTCTGAGGCGCATGTTAATGCAGGGAGAACGGTGGAGTCAAAGAGATGTGCCCGGAGCCGGAGGTTCTTTGTCCCTTTTAGCTATTTCTTCGATGCCTTTGAAGGCATTCCATGCCGCTCTCTTCCTCGCTGCAGCTCAGGTTTTAGGTCGCTCATCATGTTGACTTCTCGACCTAGGTACACATAACTGCTGCATTCAGAGATGTTTGTTCCATTGAGAGTGAATGGGGCCTCTGGAACTAGTTCATTCTTCATGAACATAGTTTTCTTCTAGATTCAGCTGTAGACCTACTCTTTCCACATTCTCGGCCAAAGTCAGCCAGCATTTGTGCCGCTTGGCTAATGTTTGGTGTTATTAGAACGATGTCATCAGCGAAGCGGAGGTGGTGTAGTTGCCGACCATCTATCTTCACTCCCATTCCTTCCCATTCTAATTGTCGCATGATGTTCTCGAGGGTGGCACTGAAGAGTTTTGGTGAAATGGTATCACCCCTGTCGAACCCCCTCTTTTGACATTAATGATCACTTCTTTGTAGAATGGTGAGATCCTGGTGGTGAATCCGTAATACAGCTCACGAAGGATCTTGATGTATTGGGTTTGAACACCCTGTTTGGCTAGGGCTTCGATGACTGCTTCAGTCTCCACAGAATCAAAGGCTTTCTGTAAATCAATGAACGTGAGACAGAGCGGCATCTTGTACTCCCTACAAACCTCAATGAGCTTGGTTACTGTGTGGATATGGTCGACAGCTGAATCCTTTCCGGAAGCCTGCTTGCTCGCATGGTTGTCCCTTCATCTAGTGTTCTGCTAATCCTGTTCAGGATGACTCGTAAACAGCTTTTGTAGATGACAGACAACAGGCAGATGGGGCGATAGTTGCCGATGTCGTGAATGTCTCCCCTTCTTGAACAGTAGAACTGTCCTGCTGGTTTTCCATTGGGAGGGCACCTTGCATTCGGACAGGTAGCGTGTGAAGAGCCGAGCTAGTGTATTGATGAGTACCGACGGCAGATTCTTCAGGTGTTCGGGTCTGACTTTGTCTGGGCCTGGTGCTGTTCCCTTCTTTACCGACGAGATGGCATGTCGGATTTCAGAAGGGAGAACGTTGGGAATGACATATCCATCCTGTGGAATTTGGTATGTGGGCAGGTGGATGTGGCTATCAAAGAGATTTGAGTAGAAGTCCTGGATAATCCTCTCCATTGCCTTTCTGGAAGATGTGATAGATCCATCAGGGCGTCGGAGGGCAGTCATCTTGGTCTTATAGTTGGCGAAGGACAGGCGGGCAGTGCGAATGCTTTTCCCGGCTTCTGCTGCATCTTCCAGTATTTCTGCTCTTCTGTCTTTGGAGGTCTTCTTTTATCGCTTCTCTGCACCGCTTAGCAAGCTTTGACGTTAGCATTTGGTCTCCTGAGGCTCGCGCCTTGCCACGCTGGCGAATGAGCTCGAGAGTTTCTGAAGACAAGCGCCCTTTTGTGTCTTTCTCTCTCGGCATTCTTCGCACAATCATGGAGGTGCTGAACCAGTCGGTTGTATTCTTCATCGATGTCGCCAATGATGGTATCTTCCCATGTTGCTGCAATGGTGCCAAAGAGTTCCCAGTTGGTGGTCGCTCTGGGAGTTCTCTCTCTTAAACTTTGCAGCCTTTTCTCCCCGCTGTGGGAAGTAGAAATTTTGCACGAAGGAGACGGTGGTCCGATCCTGTTTGGAAATTTGGGGACGACAGCAACATCGGTCAGACAAAAACCGCCGATTGAAGATGATGTGGTCAATTTCATTGTGGAACTGTCCGCCAGGAGATTCCCATGTCCAACGTTTTCCGCTTCAGCCTTCTGGAACTGTGAGTTCCCATGAATGGTCTTGGTGGACATGATGAACCCAGATAGTCTCTCACCCTGTCCGTTCCATTCTAGGCCATGGGTCCCGATGTGGAGTTCTTCAGCCGATCTTCTCGGTCCTATCTTGGCATTAAAAATCACCGACTATGATCTTGTAGAAGGTGTGATCTTTTTTTATAGAACTCCTCCAATTCCATGTAGAATTTCTCAATTTCATCTTCTTTGTATGTGGATGTTGGTGCGTAGACAATGAAGATAGAAATTGCTGGCAGGGGCCACATCTCCTCAAGTGTAATCGGCCCTATTCGGGTTTGTTAGGCATTCAAATGAATCAATGTTGACAGCCATGTTCGTGTTGACAAGGACACCAACGCCACCGACGCCTCTTTTTCGCCGCATGTTCCAAGGAACAATTCTTCTCCGGTGTCAAATACAGCATGATGCGACTGACGCCCTCGCCTCAGTCAGACCAATGATGTCACACTTGATCTTTTTGCTTGCAGCATCAGATCCCTCAATATATGCTTCCGATGCCAGCGTACGGCATTGAAAGTACAGACAGTCATTTTAGTCCTTCTTCGCTTTGGCAGCCTAGGATGGCCTGGAAATTTTATCAGGCACCGCTTGTTTGCCTTTCTTACTGCTGCCGTATTAAGGGCTCTTTTCGGGTCAGGAAAATAAACATTTTTGTTACTGGATTTGGCATATCGAACACGCATCGGACAGCTTGCCAGGCTCTGCCATGCGGGCGCTATATTCTCATTACTTTGTGGGGCTCTCTCAGAGGGGTGGGTTG
>JAJIBD010026839.1:0-29417 GCA_021461705.1 Cryptotis parvus
TTACAAAGATATATAATCACAAAGTTCATATTTGGGTTTTGGTCACACGGTGTTCCCGCACCCATCCCTCCACCAGTGCCCATCTCACACCACCAACGTCCCCGGTCCCTTCCTCCCTCCCCAAGCCCGCCTCCATGGCAGCTTCTTTATTTCCCCTTCTCTCTCTTTCTCTTTTCCTTCCCTTCCACACTGTGGATTACAGAACATACATTAAAGGGTTGTCATGTGTATCTTTTTGCCTGTACTTAATGCTCAGTTCTAGGTTGGTATTAGTACTTTCAACAATTGTAGAACAAGTTCCATTTTTCTGTCTTACCTATCCTCTGACTCCCACACGTTTGTGATAATTTCCACATTTGACAAGAACTCCTGATACATGTTTCACTTAACCTTGAATATTAGTATCATAATATGTACATATATATATTTATGTCATGCAAATAAAAACAGTCATTCTGTATCTGTCTCCTTCTGGATAATTATACTCAACAAAATCTTCTCCATGTCCATCAATTTATAGGCAAATTTTATAATTACATTTTTCCTAACAGCTGCATAGTATTCCATTGTGTAGATGAACCAAAGCTTCTTTATCCAGTCATCAATGCTTGGGCACTCTGTTTGTTTCCAGATTTGAGCTATTGTGAATAATGCTGCTATGAACATAAAAGTAGAGATGGTGTTTCCACTGAGTATTTTTTGGCTTCCTAGAGTGTATTCCCAGGATTGGTATGGCTGGGTCAAATGGGGAGTTTAATTTCTAGTCTCTGGAGGAATGTCCATATTCTTTTTCCAGAAAGGCTGTAACAGCCGGCATTCCCACCAACAATGGATGATAGTCCCCTTTTCCCCACATCCAGAACAGCACTTGTTGTTGTTGCTCTTTTTTGGATATATGCCAGTCTCTGTGGTTTAAAATGATATCTCAATGTTGTTTTGATTTGCATCTCTCTGATAATTAGTTTTTTTTTTTTTTGCTTTTTGGGTCACACCTGGCGATGCTCAGGGGTTACTCCTGGCTCTGCTCTCAGGAATTACTAGTGGTGGTGCTCAGGGGACCATATGGGATGCGCGGGAATCGAACAGGGGCTGGTTTAGGCCAGCCGAGTGCAAGGCAAATGCCCCACCCACTGGGCTATCGCTCCGGCCCTCTGATGATTAGTTATGATGAACATTTTTTTTCATGTGTTTTTGGCCACTTGAAATTTCTGTTCATTTCTTCTCCCCCTATTTTTGATGGGGTTGTTTGTTTTCTTCTTGTAAAGTTCTACCAGTACCTGATATATCCTGGATATTAACCCCTTGTCAGATGAGTATTGGGTGAATATTTTTTCCCCATTCTGTGGACTGTCTTTGTATCTATCTTAGTCACTTTCCTTTTGAGGTGCAGAAGCTTCTTTGTTTCATGTAGTCCCATATGTTTATCTTTTCTTCTAGTTGCTTTGTTAGTGATGTTCCACCTTTGAAGATGCCTTTAGCTTCAAAGTTGTGGAGGGTTTTTCCTATATTTTCTTCAATATACTTTATGGATTCATCTGATGTTGAGATCTTTAATCCAGTTTGATCTGATTTTTTGTGCATGGTGTTAGACACCGGTCCAAATTCATTTTTTACATGTCGCTGCCCAGTTTTACCCTTCACCACTTGTTGAAGAGGCTTTTCTTACTCCATTTTGGACTCTGCACTTTTATCAAAGATTAAATGATGATGTACTTGAGGTTGGATGTAAGGATACTCAATTCTATTCCATAAGTCCACAGGTCTATTTTTATTCCAATATCACGCTGTTTTAATTACTACTCCCTTGTAGTACAGTTTGAAGATGGGAAAGGTGATGTCTCCCATCTTCTTTTTCCCAAGGACTGTTTAACTATCCTTGAGCGTTTATTGTTCCATAAAATTTCTGGAGTGTTTGGTCAATTTCTTTGAAGAATATCAAGGGTATCCTTATAGGGACCCCCATTGAATCTGTACAGAGCTCTATGGAGTATTACCATTTTGACAAAGTTGATCCTCCCCATCCATGAGCAGGGAATGTATTTCCTTTTCCTGTGTCCTCTTTTATCTCTTGGAGCAGTGTCTTGTAGTTTCCTCTGTACAGGTCCTTTACACACTTGGTTAAGTTGACCTAGGTAATTGATTTTCTGTGGCATAATTGTGAATGGAATCATTTCCTAAATATCCCTTTCTTCTCTTTCGTTATTTGTATATAGGAAAGTCACCGACTTTTGGGAGTTGATATTTTATCCTGCCACTCTACTATATGTGTCTATTGTTTCTAGGAGTTTTTTGGTAAAGAGTTTAGGGTTCTCTAGGTATAATATCATGTCATCTGTGAATAACGATAGCTTGACTTCTTCCTTGCCTATCTGGATGCCCTTGATGTCCTTTTTCTTCTCTGATTGCTATGACAAATACGCCCAGTACTATACTGAATAAAGGAGGTGAGTGGGCAACGTTGTCTTGTCCCTGATCTCAGGGGGTAGGCTTTCAATTTTTTTTCCCCTTTTAAAATGATACTCACTGTGGGCTTTTGGTAATGGCCGTAACTATCTTGAGGAAAGTCCCTTCAATTCCCATTTCTGTAGGGTTTTAATCATGAACGGGTGCTGGATCTTGTCAAATGCTTTTTCTGCATCTGTTGATGGGATCATATGGTTTTTTATTTTTTCTCTTACTGGTTTGATGGATTATGTTGATTGACTTGTGAATGTTGAACCATCTTTGCATTCCTGGGATGAATCCTACTTGGTCATGATGTATACTCTTTTTGATGAGTCTTTGGATTCTGTTTGCTAGTATTTTGTTGAAGATCCTAGCATCCATGTTCATCAGGGATATTGGTCTGTAGTTTTCTTTCTTTGTGTTGTCTCTCCATGCCTTGGGTATCAGGGTGATATGTGCCTTGTAGAAACTGGTTTGGAGTGTTTCCGTCTCTTCTATTTCCTGGAAAAGCTTGAAAAGGACTGGCATTAGGTCCTCCTTAAAGGTTTGGTAGAGTTCACTAGTGAATCCATCTGGACTTGGGTTTTTGTGTTTGGGCAGACTTTTAATTATTGTTTCATTTTCCTCTATTGTGATATGCTTATTCAGGTATTGCAGGTCTTCTTGTTTCAGCTGTGGGTTGTTATAGGACTTCAACAATTTATACATTTCTTCTAGATTCTCATATTTCACAGCATACAGACTCTCCAAGTAATATTTGATGATCTTTTGGATTTCTGTGGTTTCTGTTGTGATGTAACCATTTTTATTTCTGATTCTGCTTAATGGGGGTCTTTCTTTCCCAGTCCTTATAAGTCTTGCCAATGGTTTGTCAATCTTGTTTATTTTTTCAAAGAACAAGCTCTTGGTTTCATTAATCTTTTGGATCGTTGTTCTTCATTTCCAACTCATTGATTTCCTCTAAGTTTTGTTACTTCCTTTTTCTGCCTGGGTTGGGCTCTTTTTTTTGGTCTTTTTCTATCTTCAGCTGTGAAGACAGGTTATTTATATGGGCCCTTTCTTCTTTCCTGATGAATGCTTGCAGAGCTATAAACGTTCCCTCTTAATACAGCTTTTGCCTTGTCCCACATGTCTTATATTGGTGTCTTCATTTTCATTTATTTACAGAATTCTTTGGATTTCCTGTTTGTTTTCTTCTATGACCCATTCGTTGTTCAGGAGTGAGCTGTTCAGTTTCCACGTGTTTGGTTTGACTCCCTGTTTCTGTGTACGGTTAACTTCCATTTTCAGTGCATCATGGTCTGAAAAGATAGCTGACACAATTTCTATCCTTTTTATTTTATTGAGGTATGCTTTGTGCTCAGCATGTGGTCTCTTGGAGAAAGTTCCATGTGCACTAGAAAAAATGTCTATTCAGCTTTTTGCATGAAAAGCCCTGTATATATCCGCTAGCTCTCTTTATTCCATTTCTTCTTTCAGGGCCAATATCTCCTTGGCGAGTTTCAGTCTTATTGATCTATCCATAGTTGATAGAGCAGTGTTGAAGTCTCCAACTATTATTGTTCTACTGTTAATGTCTTCTTTGAGGTCTCTAGCAGTTGTTTTAAGTAATTTGTGGCCCCTCGTTGGATGCATATATGTTTAGTAGTGTAATTTCTTCCTGGTGTATATACCCCCTTAATTAATAAGAAATGGCCTTTGTTGTCCCTTCTAACCTTTTTTCAGCCTGAAGTCTATATTGACCGATATTAGTATGGCCACACTGGTCTTTTTTGAGGAGTTATTTGCATGGAGAATTGTCTTCCAACCTTTGACTTTGAGTCTGTGTTTGCTCTGATTATTTAGATGTGTTTCTTGTAGACAGCAGAATGTTGGGTTCAATTTTTTAATCAATTTTGTCACTCTGTGTCTCTTAATTGGTATATTTAGACCGTTGACTTTGAGCGAGATTATTGTCATTGGATTTTGTGCCATCTTTCTGTTTACACTTCTTGTGCTTTTGGGTTTTGTCACAATTTACAGTAGACCCTTCAGTCCTTCTTTTAAAGTTGGTTTTGAGTCCATGAAGTTCCTGAGTTTTTGCTTATTCATGAAGTTGTGTATCTTTCCTTCATATCTGAATGTGAGTTGGCTGGGTAAAGAAGTCTTGGTGAGACCTGCAATTCATTGAGCCTTTTCACAATATCCCACCATTTTTTTTCGGGCTCGGAGTGTTTCATCAGAGAAGTCTGCTGTAAATCTTAAGGATGTTTATTTGTATGTGATTTCCTTTTTTGGTTTTGCTGCTTTCAGTATTCTATCTCTATCTATAATTTTTATTGTTCTAATTAAGATGTGTCTTGGAGTATTCTTATTAGGGTTTCTTTTAGCTGGTGTATTATGGGCCTCCTTGATCTGGAGGCAAATGTTCTTAGTTCCGGGTACTTCTCAGCACTGATCACTTTGACAGTTTCTTCTTCATCAGGGTTTGCTTCTTGCCCTTTCAGGACCCCAATAATCCTTATGTTATTTCTTCTGGCTTCATCCTGATTGTCTCTTGTCTGTTCGGTAATTGTGAGTCTTTTTTCCATGTTCTGGTGTTGTGTAGAGAATCTTTGGAACTTGTCTTCGAGATCACTAATTCTTATTTCAGTAGCTATTATTCTGCTGGAGGCCTTCCACTTTTTTTTCATTGCATTTACCTCATTTTTAATATCTGTCATTTCCATTTGCATTTTCCTCGTTTCTTCTATCATGTCCTCTTGTATTTTATTGCTTTTGCATTTCATTGCTTCTTTGAGTTCCTATACATCCTTAACAATTCTTTCTGACATTCCTTATCAGAGTGGTTATATAATTCATCGGTATTGCTTGGCTCATCTGGACTAGTGACTTCACTCACTGAGCTTGATGTAATTTTGCATTGCTTTACCATTATGACTATTGTAGGTTGCAAATGTGAGTGCTTGGGTGACTTGATAGTACAGTTAGTAGGTGTCTGGGCTGTTTGCAGAGTTTGGGTGGATGGCAAAGAGTGTAGGTACAAAGGCTCACTGGTACCTCATGCAAGAATGATAGTAAGTAGATCACGCGGATGCACTAGCTTCCGCACAGTTTTGAGTTTTGGGACGTGGGTGTAGGGTTCTAGCCTCCCTTTTTGGGGCTGATTGGGTCCATGGAGACACAAGGATCCACACACACACACACACACACACACACACACACCTTGGGGGTGCTGCAATCATTCCCGGAGCGCAGGGCCCAAGGGGTCAAGGGCAGAACCAATGCCGCTTGCCTCGGGTCCCGTTGATGATAGTTCCAGCTGTTCTCTGGGGCTAATGTGTCCTCAGAGATGCAAGGATCACACATACACACACTTGTGGCGGAGGCTACAATCATTCCCAGAAGCGCCAGACCTTGAAAGTTTTTTAACTGTCAGCTTATTTAGAGAAAATATCAAACAAAAATGTGTAATAGAATCATATGTACTTTTTAAACTCCCAATTAAATTTTCAGGATTAAGAATTATAAAATTAAAAATCAATTTTAATAAGAAATAAAAAATTGTTAGATAGCTGTTTCTATACAGAACTTGTTCATAAGTTTTCATATCCAAAATAAGATATTTGCTTGAAATAGCCAGAAGATATACTTTCATATCTAGAACATTCAGGCACAAGCTGAAATTCAATAAGTTCCTTGTTATCCATCTTTGACACATTTTATAAAATGGACTAAATAATGATATTGCTTAACAAAGTGAAGAATTTTATATTAGAGCATGAAATAGTGTTTAGCATCTTCATGACAGCATTTCCCTAAGCAAAGCTTACTAATATACCCTTACAAGAGAATTTAATATGTTTCATGAACAAGCTTTCTACATTGTGAAAAATCAACAAAGAATTAAATTTTAATGACTCTTGATAAAATAAAAGTATCAGGCTTTTTGAATAGCTTGATCACTTCCTCACTTGACATTCCATTAATCATCGATTTGTGGCAGCGGGCACCAGTAATATTTCCATTTGATCCTATCACATGCCCGTGTAGGCCAATAGCATCTGGTTGCTTCAGGAATATGAAGAGCCTCAAACTGTTCATTCAGGGTCTTGAAGAAGAAGTCTGACCATCTTGTAGGTACACACCCATATGATCTCTTGATATTCCGTGGGATCCGGTCGGTAATGGCTCTACTCCAGCAGTCATCTCCAAATTGCATTATACATGTCCAGCCCATTTGATTTTTGATGCCTTGGCAAACGAGACAATGTCCCTGACTCTGGAACAGCGGCGGAGGTTGGAACTCAGGGTTCCTTCTTTCACTTGAGTGAGGGATGATATTCTAAGCATAGCGCTATCAATTCCTCTATGGGAGACCCGAGTAGTATTCTCATCCTGCTTTTTGTAGGGCCAGGTCTCTGGCGGCATACTAATGCAGGGAGAATGGTGGAGTTGAAGAGATGTGTCCGGAGCCGGAGGTTCTTTGTCTTTATAGCTATTTCTCTGATGCTTTTGAAGGGATTCCATGCTGCTCTCTTCCTCCTGCACAGCACAAGTTTTAGGTCATTCATCATGTTGACTTCTCCACCTAGAAACACATAACTGCTACATTCAGAGGTGTTTGTTCCATTGAGAAGTGAAGGGGGCCTCTGAAACTAGTTCATTTTTCATGAACATAGTTTTGCTGAGCATTCGCAATGCCTGCCTATCCTTCCCCAACTATAACACCAAGATGACTATCCTCCAAAGTTCTGATGAATCTATCACATCTAACAGAAAGGCAATGGGGAAAATTATCCATGACTTCTAATCAGATCTCTTCGATAGCAACGTCCACCTGCCCACATACCAAATTCCACAGGATGGATATGTCATTCCCAATGTTCTCCCTTCTGAAATCCAAAATGTCATTTCGCCAGTAAAGGAGGGAACAGCACCAGACACAGAACAAAAGTCAGACCCGAACACCTGAAGAATCTGCCATCAGTACTCATAAATGCACTGGCTCAGCTCAGCACACGCTTCCTGTATGAATACAAGGTGCCCTCCCTTTGGAAAACCAGCAGGACAGTTTTACTATTCAAGAAAGGGAGACATCCACGACATTGGCAACTATCGCCCTATCTGCCTGTTGTCTGTCATCCTACAAGCTGTTCACTCAAGAATTCCTGAACAGGTTGGCAGTATATTACATGAAGGACAACCATTCGAGCAAGCTGGCTTCCCAAAAAGGATTCAGCATAATCAACCATATCCACACTGTAACCAAGCTTATTGAAGTTGTAGGGAGTTCAAGATGCCACTCTGTCTCATGTTCATTGATTTACAGAAAGCCTTTTATTCTGTGGAGACTGAAGCGGTCATCGAAGGCCTAGCCAAACAGGGCATTAAAACCCAATACATCAAGATCCTTCATGAGATAATTACGGTTTCACCACCAGGATCTCACCATTCTACATTGATGTCAAAAAGAGGGATTCAGTTGGGTGATATACTATTTTACCAAAACTCTTCAGTGCCACCATTGAGAATATCATGCAACAATTAGAATGGGAAGAAATGGGAATGAAGATAGATGGTTGGCAACTACACCACCTCCTCTTGGCTGATGACATCATTTTAATAACACCAAACATTAGCCAAGTGCCACAAATGCTGGCTGACTTTGACCAAGAATGTGGAAACATAGGTCTACAGCTGAATCTCAGCAAAACTATTTTCATGAAATATGAACTAGTCCAGAGGCCCCATTTACTCTCAATGGAACAAACATCTCTGAATGTAGCAGTTATATGTACCTAGCTTGAGAAGTCAACATGATGAATGACCTAAAACCTGAGCTGTGCAGGAGGAAGATAGCGGCATGGAATGCCTTCAAAAGCATCGAAGAAATAGCTAAAAAGACAAAGAACTTCTAGCTCCAGGCACATCTCTTCAACTCCACCCTTCTCCCTGCATTAACATATGCCTCAGAGACCTGGGCCCTACGAAAGCAGGATGAGAATGCTATTAGGGTTTCCCAAAAGAGGAATTGATAGAGCTATGCTTTGAATATCCTGCCTCACACAAGAAAAAGAAGGAATCCAGAGTTCTGACCTCTGTTGCTATTCTAGAGTCAAAGACACTGTCTGGTTTGCCAAAGCATTGAAAATCAGATGGGCTGTACATGTAAAGCGATTTGGATATGACCGCTGTACAGAATCGAAATTGACTGGATCCCACAGGATGTCAAAAGATCACGTGGCCCCCACCTACAAGATTGTCAGACTTCTTTGTCAAGACCCTGAACGAACAGTTTGAGGCTTCTTCATATTCCTGAAGCAACCAGATGCCATTGGGCTACACTGGCACTTGATAGGGTCAAATGGAAATATTACTGGTGCCCGCTCCAGCAAATCGATGAATAGCAGGATGTCAAGTGATCAAGTGATGGTAGGTTGGAGGGAAAATGCAATTCTGGAGATTGCTGAGAAACAGAAAACACCATTTACCAATTGATTCAATCTATTCATTTAGAGATTCATTTTCATTATTGGGTTTACCTTGCAGTATAAAAGTTTTCTTAATATCTCCAGAAAATTGTGTATACACTCTGTTCTTTGACATTATATTCACCCAATAAAATTTAATTGATTGAGAGAACAATTAAACAATTGAACTTGTGGCTATTTTTGTTTATCATTACAAGATTATTTTCAATATGAGATTCTACTTTCTAAGCCTCATTTCAGATTGAAGAATATAAACCAAGAAATTGCGCATTTATGGAGAATTGAAAAGAAAAGTGAATATGGGCACAAAGATCTAGCTTTATGCATATCATCCGTTGCTTTCTGACTTTTCTTACTTTACAAACCAGCATTTAAACCAGCATGAAACTTGCAAGAGTTTCCATCAGTAATAAAGTGTATGCTTTTAGGCAAGTTGCACATAAGGAAATTTGGAGTGTTCATAGTTTTATAAAGGATTCATATTCATTAAAATATAATCTAGCATATTTATAATGGTACATGCTTATGTAATGCTTATAACTTGAAAAAAAGTAAAGATGATATTTAGGATATATTCATGGCATTCTACTAATAAAGATCCTGTTCTTTATTTGAACAGCTGGAATCAAATATTAAATGTAACTTCATTGGAAATATTTTAATCATTCAAGAATTAAACTGCCACAAAAATTGTGGGAAGAAAATTTTGGTCAGTCATTAAAACTATATTCTATATGCTTGTATGTGTGTATATCCAAATTGGAAATTTTCTCTCTCTAGTAACCCATAAAAGATCTTTAGTTGAAAATAATATTAAAACAGCAATGCTATAATTATGATCCATTAAGAATTCTTGGCAATGTACTGTGTATAGTGTAAACAGTTTAGCAAAACATTTGCTAGTAAGATAGCAATTCTATATCTTTCATTGGTGATTCCAGATATATTCAAACACCAAACTTCAATATTTGTAGCTGTCACTACATTGGCTTAAATACCAGTACTGAGACAGTTATTCAGTTGTATTAGCAAATAAAATAACCCCTTATTTTTTCAAATAGAACAAAGTAAAGTTAATAATGTGACTAATCAATATAATGTTATGAATATCTATAATAGTGAATGTATTTGTGATACCATTTTAGACAGATTCTCTAGGCTATTGATTGTATACTACTTTCAAAGAAAAAAAGACAGTTCATACTTATCTCAAACTATCTGCTCCTCAAACTGGTGGTAATAAAATGATTATTAATTTTATGCCAGTGGTATCTTAAATAAATGGTGTCATACTGCCATTTTTTATTCACTCATTCTAAGAACCAGTGACTAAAACTTGTGTAATATTTTAAGGGTAAAGAATAGTCATCATTGAAAGAAAAGATACAGGGGTCAAGAGGGGAATGGGGCCTAAAACTATGGGAAAACAGTTATTAATTATTGATCCAAAATATTTCATCACACTATTAAAGTACAAAAAAATTAGTTTTCATGTTCAATAATAGATTTTTATCATTAAAATTAGCATTAACTCAGAAAACAGGATATGAAGCTATTATTTTACAGATGATAGAAGCAACGTTTTTGCAATTCTGTGAAGGCACTGAAGTGAATAGTGATAACAGAGAACTTAAAATTGCAAATGTCCAAGTATAGTTTCTACTTTTAAATTATTTTTCCAATTTTACTTTAGTACCAGGATGTATAATATTACTACTAAGAGTGTTTTAAGCATAGAACATCCCAACACTGCTCACCCCATGGAGTCAGTGTTCCTCCCTCTAATGTTCCCATGTTTCAGCCTCAGAGTACATTTTCAAATTTAAATGTCTTTAAAATGTCAAAAAAGTCCTAAAAAAAAAATGATTTTGCTTCTAGTTTAAAAATGTCAACCTTACATGATCTTCAATGATTCTTGTCAACTCTTTATCTGCTTTTGTGAAGAAATCTGGATATGGGCGCAAGGAGAGGTCTAATCGAGAAGGATGTTCCCTTCAAAAGAACATAAGAATAGACAAAATATTAAGCACATATATTGCTTCCCTTATGAATATATAGATCATATATCACAATATATTATCAAGTATTTTTGAGTATGACGTCAATACAAAGTATTTTTTTCTAGACTACTATGTACTTTTTTACTATATACTCAGTTCTTAGAAACCATTTTAACTTATATTCTATTATTATTCTATTATACTTTATTCCATTATAATCAAGCCCTTTATGGTAAATATGACATACAGAATGGAGATGCTAAAACAGAGTTACTTTCCTCCTTGGATAGTGACATGTATATACACAAAAGATCAGTAACAAGTGTGATCTGAGCATGCAGACTCTAAAGACTGCCTTAGCACTCTTGAGACTATTGCATGTTCAACCCCACAGTCATGGGAATTCTGCTGTATATTTATGTCTAATAATCTGGTTGATGATATACTAAAACATGTTTATTTCAATATTTCTTAAATTATCTTTGAACTACTAAAGTAATTGGTGGAAGCAGTTACAGCAAGTTTAGAATAGTATTGGATTCATAATAGAGTTCTAAACTGAAGGTTCAGTATTGAACTGTACAAATAATGGTTCTATTATTTTAGAGTGAAATAATTAATGTGAGCCTAGAAAACATAAAACAATAAGAAGTTGGTAAAGAGAAATATTCTGACTCTTTTTAAAAAGTGGTTTTAAAGGAAAAGCCCTTAAGTAAGATTGAGGACACAGAGAGCTGCTGAAAATTTTCCATATCCAAAAAAGTTCAATTTTTAAGACTTTAATATTTAGTACTGGCAACGGAAGCATATATTGAGGACCTGATGGTGCAAGCACTAAAAATCAAGTATAACATCATTGGTCTAACTGATACGAGGAGGCATCAATCGCATCACGACGTTTTTTACTCCAGGAGAAGAACTGTTCTTCAAAACCTGCGATGAAAGAGGTGTCAGTGGCTTCTGTGTCCTTGTCAAAATGAACATGGCTGCAAACATTGATTCATTTGAATGCCTAACAAACTGGATGGGAAGATTACACTTGAAGAGATGTGGCCCACTGCCAGCAGTTTCTATCTTCATTGTCGACGCACCAACATCCACATACAAGGAAGAAACTGAGAAATTCTACATAGAACTGGAGGAATTCTATAAAAAAGATCACACCTTCTACAAGATCTTGGTCGGTGATTTTAATGCCAAGATAGGACCGAAAATCGGCCAAAGACTCCACATGGGATCCATGGCCTAGAATGGAATGAACAGGGAGAGAGACTATCTGAGTTCATCATGTCCACCAAGACCATTCATGGGAACTCACAGTTCCAGAAGGCTGAATTGCCATGTTAGACATGGAAATCCCAAAGAGGACAGTTCCACAATGAAATTGACCACATCATCTTCAATTGAGAGTTTTGCCTGACCAATGTTGCTTCATCCCAAAATTCCAAACAGGATCGGACCACCATCTCCTTTTGTGCAAAATTCTACTTCCCACAATGAGGAAAAAAGGCTGAAAAGTTTAAGAAGAGGACTCCCAGAACCACCACCAACTGGGAACTCTTTGGCACCACTGCGGCAACATGGGAAGAACTGTCATTGACGACATCGATGAAGAATATAACCGACTGGTTCAGCACCTCCATGATTGTGAAAAAATGCCGAGAGAGAAAAAAAACACAAAAGGACGCCTGTCTTCAGAAACTCTCGAGCTCATTCGCCAACGTGGCAAGGTGCGAGCCTCAGGTGACCTAATGCTAACATCCAAGCTTGCAAAGCAGTGCATAGAAGAGATAAAGGAAGACCTCAAAGAGAGAAGAGCAGAAATACTGGAAGGTGTAGCAGAAACATGGAAAAAGCATTAGCACCACCCACCTGTCCTTCGCCAACTATAAGACCAAGATGACTGTCCTTCAATGCCCTGATAGATTTATCACATCTTCCAGAAAGGCAATAGAGAAGATTATCCATGACTTCTACTCAGATCTCTTTGATAGCCACGTCCACCTGCCCACATACCAAATTCTGCAGGGTGGATATGTTGTTTCCAACTTTCTCCCTTCTAAAATCTGACATGCCATTTCCTAGGTAAAGAAGGGAACAGCACCAGACCCAGACAAAGTCGGACCTAAACACCTGAAGAATCTGCCGTCGGTACTCATCAGTACATTGGCTCAGTTCTTCATACACTACCTGTCTGAATGAAAGGTGCCATCCCAATGGAAACCAGCTGGACAGTTCTACTATTCAAGAAGGGAGGCATCCACAACATTGGCAACTATTGCCCCATCTGCCTGTTTTCTGTCATCTACAAGCTGTTCACTTGAGTCATCCTGAACAGTATTGGCAGAACATTAGATGAAGGGCAACCATGCGAGCAAGCTGGCTTCCGAAAAGAATTTAGCACAATCAACCATATCCACATGGTAACCAAGCTCACTGAAGTTTGTAGGGAGTTCAGGATGCTACTCTGTCTCACATTCATTGATTTAAAGAAAGCCTTTGATTCTGTGGAGACTGATGCTTTCATTGAAGCCCTAGCCAAACAGGGCATTCAAACCCAATACATCAGGATCCTTCATGAGCTGTATTACTGATTTACTACCAGGATCTCACCATTGTACAAAGAAGTGATCATCAGTGTCAAAAGAGAGGTTAAGCAGGGTGATACCATTTCACCAAACTCTTCAGCACCACCCGCGAGAACATCATGCAACAATTAGGATTTGAAGGAATTAGAGTTAAGATAGACAGTCGGCACTGTACCTCCTCGCTTCACTGATGACATCTTTCTAATAACACCAAACATTAGCCAAGCGGCACAAATGCTGGCTGACTTTGACCGAGAATGTGGAAAGATAGGTCTACAGCTGAATATCAGCAAAACTATTTTCATAAAAATATGAATCAGTCCAGAGGGGCCATTCACTCCCAATGGAACAAACATCTCTAAAAGCAGCAAGTATATGTACCTAGGTCGAGAAGACAACATGATGAATGACCTAAAACCTGTGCAGTGCAGGAGGAAGAGAGCGGCATGGAATGCCTTCAAAAGCATCGAAGAAATAGCTAAAAAGACAAAGAACCTCTGGCTCAGGGCACATCTCTTCAACTCCATCCTTCTCCCTGCATTAATATATTCCTCAGAGACCTAGGCCCTACGAAATTCAATCCCCAGCTCTCAGTAACTGCTTCACTAAACACTGCCAAAAGTGATACCTGAGCAATGAGCTAATAGTAAGCTCTGAACACTGCCAGGCATGGGCCCAAACTCAAAAAATAAAAACATTAATGTAAAATATGGTTCTAGAGTGATTGGTAATTTGAGAGTAAATATGTTTATACAATAATAGGAACTTCTGGGGGAATCTTGATATCCAGTGAATTGCACTAATTTTGAAGATAATCCACTAGAGGAAGGCATGTCTTTTAAAATGTATTAAAAGAAAAGAGATTGACCACAAATTGATAGATCTGAAAGACATATATTTTATCTCAGTTCTAAAAGCCAAAAGTCCTAAATTCAGGTATTGACAGGGCTGGTTTATTTGAAGGTCCCTGAGAGATCACAGTCCTTCTCTTAGCTCCTAGTTCTTAGAGGTCCTGGAATTCTGTGACTTTTAGGCATATTGCTCCATTCTTATCTCATTTTTGTTGGGTGGATTGGCCACACCCAGCAATGCTCAGATCTTACTGCTGGTGTCTGCACTCAGGAAATAGTACTTATGGTGCTCAGGGGACCATATGGGATGCCAGAAACTATCTTTCCAGTCACCTCAATTCTTTGTCCTAACCTGGCTTTTTCCTTCTCGGTCTTGTATGTCCTCTGTATCTTATATGATCCTCATCTAAGGGCACAAAAGTGTTGTCATTGATTTTAAGGTCCACACAACTAGACAATCTTATTTCCCCCACATCACTTGTATCACATGTATCACTTGTCTTTCCATTGTTCATCGATTTGCTCAAGCAGGCACCAGTAACATCTCCATATGTCCTTTCACGTGCTAGTGTAACCCAAGGGCATCTGCTCACGCCAGGAACATGAAGAGCCTCAAACCATTCCATCAGGCCATGGGAATGAGGTCTAAAACTGTTACTGGTATTTGACATATCAAATATGACACAGGTAGCTTGCAAGGCTCTGCCGTGCTGGTGGGATACTCTTGTAGCTACTTCCCCTCATGGCTAAATTAAATTGTAGAATTCTTCCTGACTCCAATTCTCTGATAGCCTTTTACTTAAAGTATTTACTTTAGAAAATCTACAATTGAAAATTCCTTTCTTCCAGGTGTTTGCTAAATTTATAGTGTTTCTTTACAATATCTTGACATCATTTACACTAAAAAGTCAACTTTCAAGATAGGTAGTTAGTGGGGCGGAGTGATAGTACAGTGGGTAGGGCATTTGCCTTTCTTGCAACCAACCCAAGATCAATTCCCAGCGCTCTGTATGGTCTCCTGAGTACCGCCAGGTGTAATTCCTGAGGTAGAGCCAGGAGTAATCCCTGAATGTGACACAGGTGTGACCCAAAAAGTGAAAAAAAAAAATATATATATATATATAGGTATTTAGTGTTCAAAACTTACAATATTTATTTTTTTGCTTTTTGGGTCACATCAGAAATGCTCAGAGGTTTTTCCTGGCTCTGCACTCAGGAATCACTCCTGGCGGTGCTCAGGGGACCATATGGGATGCGGGATCAAACCCAGGCAGGCATGGGCCAGCTGAGTGCAAGGCAAATGACCTACATGCTGGGCTGTCATTCTGGCCAGCAAACTTACAATATTTTTTGAAAGTAGAATTCTCCTAATTAAAAAAAACATAAGATGACCTCATCACATTGACCAATGCTTTCTCCAGTATTCATTCTCTACTACATTCCTACTAGCTCACATAAACACACACATACACATATATAATATATGACATCACATAGGAAAAATATATAAATGCATATATATATAACATATTGGAGAAAAATCCAAAAATATAATTATAAAATGGGCAAAAAATTGAATAATTGGTCTTTTTGGGGCCACAAAACGTAGTACTGAAAGTTAAGGAGCTTTTCTTTTCAAATGATAACCCCCAATTCAATAACCTGAACCACATATGGCTACATGCACCATAAGGAGGGAGCACAGAACCAGGGCAGGAGTAACTGCGGAATACAGCTGAGAGTGGCACAGAATTTTTAAATTGTTTCCTCAATGCTAATAATCACACTTACTATCCATTTCCCTTTAGGTAGCTTTTACTCTCTTGTCAAATATTGAACATTTATACAAAGGTTTATTTGGGGGCTCTAGATTATGTTGCATTATCTGGTTGTATGCAGATATCATGAACACTATGATTTTGTCTAATATAGTTTGAAATCAGTAAGTGTGATATTTCAGCTTTATTTTTCTCAGTAGTACACTTGATACCATCCCCTCTTTACTAGTTTCATATGAGTGTTTGGGAAAAATTTCATTAAAATTTAAAATTTTGGAATTCTTTTCTTTTCTTACGAGATTCTTGTTTTAATTAAATTACCACGAGACCATTATAAAGCTGTTCACGATTGACTATCAGTCACAGAGTGTTCCAACAACACTCCCTCCACCAGTGTACATTTACCAACACTAATATCTCTGGTTTCACTCACCCCACACACAACCACTTCTCTTCTCTCCTCTCTCTCTCTGTCTCTGTCTCTGTCTCTCTCTGTCTCTGTGTCTCTCTCTCTCCCTCTCTCTCATCTCTTGAACTTTGTGGCTTGCCATACATACATTTATGGGTTATCATGTATACTCCTTTTGCCTACATTCAATGCTCAGTTCTATTGTGGCATTACCATTTCCCACAATTAGTAGAACAATCAGTATATATTAGTAGAACAATCAGTATATATTTATATCCTACTACTGAATGCAGTAATTCTTTATCTACCCTTTTACTTCTGACTAATTTCACTCAGCATGATCATCTCTATGTCCGTCCATTCACAGGTAAATTTCATGACTTTGTATTTTCTGACAGCTGCATAGTATTCCATTGTGTAGATATACCACGGTATAATCCCAGAAGTGGTATTTCTTCTGCTAAGAAAGCAGATTTCACACTGATTTCATTATTTCTTTTCTCTTTCGTTGATGCATAAACTTATGTTATTGATTTAATATCTCTGTCTTAATAGAATACATTATTACCACAAATTCCCTCTTAGCACTACTTCTACATAATTTTATAAGATTTTATAAGTCATGCTGTTATTGTTATTAATTTTAGTAACATTCTTATTTACTATTTTCTTTTTTCATTGACACATTGAGTACTCATTAATTTAAAATTATAACTCACAATTATATCTTCTTTCAACTACATACTATATATTAGGAACAGGGGAACATCTAAATTTCTCTCTCTCTCCCTCTCTCTTTCTCTCTCTCTCTCTAGACTCCAATTTTTCTCCTGGACTGATTTCTGATAACTTAAAGTTTTACTCACATTTGTGTTTCTTATAATTGGTAGTTTTCTCCTTTTCTTGTTTTATGGTTATATTAGCGCTGTTACAAGAGATACTAGGCATACTTTCCATTCTTTTAGATTTGCTAGAACTTGCTTTGTGACCTAAAATACCATCTAGACTTGACTGAATGTGTACTTGAGAAACATGTTTTTTATGATGCAAGTGCAATATTACTTTGATAAAAATGGTTTGTAGGCATATTAATGCAGTCAAAGTTCAATACTTGTACATTTATATGAATGATATATTTATATTAATTATATTGTTAGTCATTGGTTAAAGCAAAATATCAAAAGATTGTTTCTCTTCTTCCAGAGCTGTGAATATTTGCATAATATATTTTTGGTGTTTCAGTTGAGCATACACACATATGTATATGTGCTCATATTTGAATTGTATATATACATGTTATTGTGTCCTCTTGGTGTATTAACCCCTCTATTATTATAAAATAATCTCTATGTTATATTAAGATAATTTTTCCAAATAAATATAGCTACCTATCCTGTTATTATTTCTGCTTGAATGGATAATATTTTGCTCCTCTTTTACTTTGAGTCAATGTGGTTTCTTTGATCTGAAGAAAGTTATTGTAAGCAACAAGCAACTTCACCAAGTTATTTTCTAGTTATCATTTGCTTTTCTAACTTTAAACAATATAATTTCCAAAGTACAAAGTTTTTCACAGTACAGTTGCTAGAAATATTCATGGTTCAACACCAATTCCCCCCAAGTCTTCTCCCCAAAACACCAAAGACCCTCAATTCCCACCACCACCATTCCCATGTCTTCGCCTAGCCAGCACAAATTATATTGACCAATAAAGCCCATATATGGGAATGGTATTGATAAAGTCATGCCCCTTTACTGAGTTAAGTGCCAATCTGGTCCATTTGTGTTCATTTTTGTTATTTTATTATACCACATGGATTATATAATTACAGAGATATTCATGATTGGATATCATAATACAGTGGTCCAGCACCCACCACTCCACCAGTGCCCATTTCTCACCACCACTGTCCCCAGATTCCATCCCCTCCTCCAGCATGCCTCAATTAATAGGTACTTTTCCTTTTTTCTCTCTCTCTAACACACACATAAACACTCTCTCTTTCTCTCTCCACCCTTCTCTTACACATTGTGGCTTGCCCTACATACATTTAGGGATATCATGTCTTTGAATATAGGATCTTTTGTCTACATTCAATGCTCAGTTCTAGCTTGGTGTTACTGTTTCC
The DNA here is from genome assembly GCA_021461705.1 of Cryptotis parvus. NCBI lineage: Eukaryota > Metazoa > Chordata > Mammalia > Eulipotyphla > Soricidae > Cryptotis > Cryptotis parvus. The sequence continues at coordinate 18,674 of JAJIBD010026839.1, forward strand.
AACAATTAGTAGAACTGGTATATATTTATATCCCACAAATTAATGTAGCCATTCTATATCTGTATTATCCTTCTGACTGATTTCATTCAGCAGGATAATCTCCATGTCCATCCATTTGTGCGTAAATTTCATAAATTCATTTTTCCTGACAGTTGCATAGTATTCCATTGTATAGATATACCAGTTTCTTTATCCAGTCATGTTATGGGGCATTCAGCTTGTTTCCAGATTCTGGCTATTGTGAATAGTGCTGCTATGAATATAGAAGTACGGTTGGTATTTTTCTGTGTGGTTTTGGCCTCCCAGGGTTATTCCCAGAACTGGTATTTCTGGGTCAGTAGGAGCTCAAAATCCAACTTTTGGAGGAATATCTATATATTTTTTTCAAAAGGCTGTACCAATTGACATTCCCACCAACAACGGATGTGAGTTCCATTCTTCCCACATCCACACCAGCACTGGATGTTCTTGCTCTTTTGGATGTTTGCCAATCTCTGTAGTATGAGATGGTATCTCATTGTTGTTTTGATTTTGCATCTCTTGATGATTAATGTTGTAGAGAATTTTTTCATATGCCTTTTGGCTATTCCAATTTTTCTTGGTTGAAATTTCTATTTATTTCTTCTACCCATTTATCAATGGGATTGGACAGTTTTTCTTGTAAAATTCAACCAGCGTCTTGTGTAACTTTAATATTAATCCCCTATCACATTGGCATTGGGTGATAATTCTTTCCCATTCTGTAAGTTGTCTTTGTATCTTGGTCACCATTTCTTTTGAGGTGCCTATGCTTTTCAGTTTCATATAATCCATATGTTTTTCTTTGCTTCCATTTGGTTTGTCAATGGTGTTTCGTCTTTTAAGAAGTCTTTATTTCCTATCTCATAGAGGTTTTCCTATGTTTTCTTTGATGCACCTTATAGATTCGGGTCTGATGTTGAGATATTTAATTCATTTTGACCTGCTTTAGTGCATGGTGTTAAAAAGAGGTCTAAGTTAATTTCTGTACATGTAGCTGCCAGTTTTCCCCAGCACAAACTGCTGAAGAGGCTTTCTTTGCTCCACTTAATATGTTTTGCTCCTTTATCATAAATTAAGAATACTTTGCACAGCTAGACTCACACTCAGATTTGAAGCAAACATATACAACTTCATTGATAAACAACAGTTTGGGAACTTCATAGACTCAAAATCAATTTTAAAAGGACTGAAGGAGCTACTGTAAGATAAGACAAAACCCCAAATCACAAGATAAGTCAAACCCCAAAATATACAGAAATAAGGAAGAAAAACACATGACAGCAATCTTTCAATGCCCTAATTAAGAGACACAGAGTTGCAAAATGGATTAAAACTTGACCCAACTACCTATAAGAAATACATCTGAATAATCAGAGCAAACACAGATGCAAAGTCAAAGGTTGGGAAATAATTCTTCATGCAAACAACTCCTTCAAAAAAGACCAGTGTGGCCATACTTGTGTCTGATAATACAAACTTCATGCTGAAAAAGATTAGAAGGGACAGTGAAGGCCATTTATTAATAATTAAGGGTATATCCATCCATCCATCCATCCATCCGTCCGTCCGTCCGTCAGTCGGTCCGTCCGTCCAGAAGAAATTCCATTCTTATACCTGTACACACCCAACAAGGGACCAGCAATATATCTAAAACACGGCTTACAGATTTCAAAGAAGACATTGACAGTAACACAATTGTTGGAGATTTCAACCCTGCTATATCAACCCTGATAGATCGTCAAGATTGAAACTCACCAAGGAAGTACTGGCACTGAAACTGAAGGAAGAAATGGAAGAAAAATGTCTAATATATACCACTGTATCACTGTCTTCCCGTTCATCATCAATTTGCTCGAGCGGGCACCAGTAACATCTCCATATGACCTGTCTCATGCAAGTAGAGCCCAAGGGCACCTGCTTGCTCCAGGAACATAAAGAGCCTAAAACCATCAGGTCATAGGAATGATGTCTATAATTGTTACTTGTATTTGGCATATCAAATACGACACAGGTAGCTTGCCAGGATCTGCCATGCGGGTACCATACTCTTGTAGTCATCTCAGAATCCAGCATTTATTGATGAACTGCGCAGCCACTTACAGCCACGTGAGCTGGGCTGTGATAGGCTGGTCTGCTGGGTGGAGTTCTGATGAGGGGAAGTCCGGATTTGGAAAATGGAGGCCCTCATGATTGGGGGTCGTCTGGCTTGTTGTGAGGCTCTGTTGGGGTGGCGGGCCAGGGCTAGAACCTGCCATCCCTCCCGGGCACCTCATGAGCGGTTGGGCACAGGGAGAGACAGTAGCACCTCTGCCCCATGTCTGTGAGTCTCATATACAATATATATGCATGTATATATATATATATAATATATATACTAGCCATTTTTCTTCCATGTATAGTATATATACTAGCCATTTCTATACATGTATATATACATATATAAATATATATACATAAATATATATACATATATAAATATATAGTATATATATATACTAGACATGACCCTTTACTGAGTTGTTAAGTGCCAATCTGGTCCATTTGTGTTCATTTTTCTTATTTTATTATACCACTGTGAGTTATATAATTGGCCCGCCACCCCAGCCGAGCTTCACAACAAGCCAGATGACCCCCACTCTATGAGGACCTCCATTTCCCACATCCGGACTTCCCCTCATCAGAACTCCACCCAGCAGACCAGCATATCAGAGCCCGGCTCATCGAGATCCACCCTGCTGCAGTCTTTTTTAATCCGGCCCAGGTATGCTGATCCAGAGACAGACATGGGGCAGAGCTGCTACTGGCTCTCCCTGTGCCCAGCAGCTCATGAGGTGCCTGGGAGGGATGGCAGGTTCTAGCCCTGGCCCACCACCCCAGCAGAGCCTCACAACAAGACATATGACCCCCACTCCATGAGGACCTCCATTTTCCACATCTGGACTTCCCCCTCGTCAGAACTCCACCCAGCAGACCAGCCTATCACAGCCCGGCTCGTGCGGCCGCAAGCGGCCACGCTGTTCATCAATAAATGCCGGATTTTGAGATGACTACAAGAGTTGCTACCTGCACAGCAGAGCCTGGCAAGCTACCCATGTCGTATTTGATATGCCAGATACCAGTAACAATTATAGACCTCATTCCCATGACCTGATGGAATGGTTTGAGGCTCTTTAAGTTTCTGGAGCAAGCAGGTGCCCTTGGACTCTACTTGCATGAGACAGGTCATATGGAGATGTTACTGGTGCCCGCGAGCAAATCAAAGATGAATGGGAAGACAGTGATACAGTGATACAGTGAGTTATATAATTACACAGATATTCATGATTGGATATCATAATACAGTGTTCCAGCACCCACCACTCCACCAGTTCCCATTTCTCACCACCACTGTCCCCAGATATATAATATATATTATAAATTATATATACTATATATATTATATATACTAGCCATTTTTCTTCCATATATATAGTATATATACTAGCTATTTCTATATATATAAAATATATACAGGATCAGCGTAGTCAAACATATATAAAGTATATATGTATATATAAAATATATACAAATATATAAAAAAATATATATAAATATATATTAAATATATACAAATATATATGCAGGGCTTTTCATTTAAATAAAGCCGAATACACTTATTTCTCCAACACATATGGAACATTCTCCCAGATAGATCACATACCGCACCTCAGAACATACCTCAATAAAATAAAAAAGAAAAGAAATTATGTCAACTATTTTTTCAGATCATGATTCACTGAAAATATAAGTTAACCACACACAGAAACAGAGTCAAACCAAACTCCTGGAAACTGAACAGCTCACTGCTGAACGACCAGTGGGCCATAGAGTAAATCATAGGAGAAATCCTAAGATACCTGGAACAAATGAAAATAAATCTATCATAACTTGTGGGATACAGTGAAAGCAGTGTTAAGAGCAAAGTTCATAGCTCTTCAAGCATTCGTCAGGAAAGAAGAAAGGATCCACAGAAATAAATTGACATAATAGCTTAAGATCTTAGAAAATGACCAAGAAAAGCCCAACCCAGGTAGGAAGAAAGAAATAGTAAACTTAGAGTGGAAATCAATGATCTGGAATCCCAAAAAAATAATCCAAAAGATCAATGAAAATCTAGAGTTGGTTCTTGTAAAAATAACATCAACAAACCACTTGCAAACTTTCAAGGAAATGGAATGAGAGAACCCAAATAAATAGTATTAGAAATTAAAGGGGCATCACAGAAACCACAGAAATTCAAAAATCATCAGAGATTACTTTGGAGTTCTGTATGCCATGAATAAGACAACCTGGAAAATGGACAAATTCCTGAATTCCTATAGCCTCCCAAAGCTGAAACAAGAGACCTAGAGTACTAAAGTAAGCCTATTGCAGTACACTGCTGCCCATAGCCTCTGCATCTTGCCTGGAGTTACCTCCTGCAGGACACTTTGTAGATAGAGGTAGAAAACACTTTGGATCTGTGACTCTAGGTGGCAATATATTTTACCATGTATTCTATGTTAGCTAGTATAAATATTTTCTCTCATGTTACCACAATCATCGTGGGACTAGGCAGATCTTACCACTATTTTTACCTGGCTACGTTAGATCTCTATGTATAATATAGTTATAAATAGATCAGAGAGAAATGTTGTTTGCCTCCAAGCAAGCAAGCATGGCTTTCTAATAAGTCTAAAGACTAATATCAAAACAACTGTTAAGTAAAGACAAGGATCTCAGGAATGCTTTGAGAAATAATATCTGGCTGTAGAATATCCATGGCACAGATATATGTCCTTCCCACACTCTGCATATGGTCTACAGGATAATTTCCAGGACAGATATTGCCTGGGGCAATATTAACATTTCAATGGGACTAGGTAAATTTCCAGGAGAAGCATACCTGAAGAGATTGACCTTAAGTACTATCCATTGTTGTGGGCTGGTCAGTGCTAAAGAGGATATAAAAACAGTAGCCCTCCTCTCTCTTTTTCTTCTTCCTCTTCACACTCTTCCTTTTCATTCCTCTCAGTTCTCTTCCCTGTTGGGCCATAGCACATGGTAACGGTGGTTCTCTTCCCTGTTGGGCCTTAGCATGTGGTAGTGGCCATCTTGGCCTAGGATTCTAAACCTACATGTGGATAGGTCCCAGTCAGAAACCTCAGGTCTTGGGTTTTCCTGTTAAAAGATTATATACCAGAACCTGTGAGAGCAAAACTTTTTGAAACTTTGCTGGATTTGAAGGTCTTTTCTCTGTCTGATGGCTGTTGATCCCCTGGGGCAGAAAGGAATCACAATACCTGCTTCCTGATTTTGTTGGGGAACACAGTGTTCTCAGACAAGTGGAAGCTCAACCAAGATCCCGTTTGTTCCAGGATTTTGTCAGGGAACCCAGGATTCTCCGACATAAGCCTAACACATCAATAAAATTGAAACAGTAATCAAAAAGTTTGCCCAAACACAGAAGCCCAGGTCCAGATGGATTTACTACTGAATTTTTCCAACCCTTTAAAGAGGACCTATTGCCACTTCTTTTCAAGCTCTTCCAGAAAATAGAATAGAAACACTTCCAAATAGGTTCTATGATGCACATATCACACTGATACCCAAGCAGGCAGAGACATCACACAAAAAGAAAACTACAAACCAGTCTCCCTGATGAACACAGATGCTAAGATTCAACAAAATACAAGCAAGTCTGGAGACTCGCAGACATGGGGCAGAGCTGCTACTGGCTCTCCCTGTGACCAGCTAGCTGTTCACGAGGTGTCCAGGAGGGATGGTGGGTTCCAGCCCTGGCCCACCACCCCAGCAGAGCCTCGCAACAAGCCAGACGACCCCCACTCCATGAGGACCTCCATTTTCCACATCCGTACTTCTCTCTCGTCAGACCTCCACCCAGCAGACCAGCCTATCAGCGCCCGGCTCATCGAGTTCCACCCTGCAGCAGTCTTTCTTAAATCCGGCTCAGGTATGCCGGTCCAGACTCGCAGACATGGGGCAGAGCTGCTACTGGCTCTCCCTGTGACCAGCTGCTCACGAGGTGTCCGGGAGGGATGGTGGGTTCCAGCCCTGGCCCACCACCCCAGCAGAGCCTCGCAACAAGCCAGACGACCCCCTACTCCATGAGGGCCTCCATTTTCCACATCCGGACTTCTCTCTCATCAGACCTCCACCCAGCAGACCAGCCTATCAATGGCCGCGTGGTTCATCAATAAATGCTGGACTTAGAGATGCCTACAAGAGTATGCGACCTGCACAGCAGAGCCTGGCAAGCTACCCGTGTTGTATTTGATATATATGCCAAATACCAGTAACAATTATAGACCTCATTCCGGAATGGATTGAGGCTCTTTATGTTCCAGGAGCAAGCAGATGCCTTGGGCTCTACTAGCATGAGACAGGACATATGGAGATGTTACTGGGGCCTGCTCGAGCAAATCGATGATGAACGGGAAGACAGTGATACAGTGATACAGTGATACAAGCAAAAAGAATCCAAAGTTTTATTAAAAAGATTGAACACCATTCCAGGAATGCAAGGATAGATCAACATTCAGAAGTCAGTGAACATAATATATCATATCAATAAGAGAAAAATTAAAGCCATATCTTTATATCATTAAACTACATATTTTGATGGATCATTTTTTAACTTTTTTTTTGTAGAAGTGTCATACTACATTGTGATACTAAGGGGTTATTGCTGCCAGTGCACTCAGAAATTACTACTGACACTACTTGGGGTACACATAGGCTGATAAGGATCACACAGGGGTTGGCCATGTGCAAGACAAATGCCCTACCACTGTACTATCACTCCCGGCCCCTGATTGTGTATCACTGTATCATTGTCTTCCCCTTCATCATCGATTTGCTCGAGCAGGCACCATAACATCTCCATATGTCCCGTCTCATGCTAGTATAGCCCAAGGGTATCTGCTCACGCCAAGAACATGATTGTGTAACTTAATTATTTATATTTGAAGCAGTTATTAATAGAAAAAGATACTCTAATACAATTCAGTATTTTTTTCATGCTATTTTACAGTTGTACTTATTTCTGGCCTGTTTTGTAGTCTTCCTTTGTTATTTGATGATATATCTGCATGCTTTGATTCATTCCTATATCCTTTGCATATTCTTATTGTAAGTTTTTTGCTTATAATTAATTAGTTATATATAATATATTTCTGATGCTCCATTATAATTTAAGTTGATAACATTTAATTTAATGGATCTTTAGTAAAAATGGTTAATATTTAAACAATTAAACAATTTGAAAAAAAACAAGTGTTTTTCCCAATCCACTTCAGTTAAGCTTATGTCGGTTTGTACATTTAGTGCTCTCAAATTTTTTTTTTATTTTTTGGGTCACACCCGGCGACACTCAGGGGTTACTCCTGGCTCTGCACTCAGGAATTATTCCTGGCGGTGCTCGGGGGAACATATGGGATGCTGGGTATCGAACCTGGGCCAGCACAGGCCGGCAGTGCTTTCAAATTCTTGAAATTCCTTTTTCTATAACTTTCATAAACAGAACTCTACCTTGTAAATTTAGTCTTTTACATATAGTGAGAGTAAAAGGTTAAAAAGTAAATGACTCATCACATGAGTGCAAAACTCTTTGTATTTTGCTTGTTTTGCTCTTTAGGGTCATACCCAGAAAATGCTCAGGGGTCACTCTTGTCTCTATACTCAGGAATTACTCCTGGCCATGCTTGGGGGACCACATGGGATCCTGGGGAATCAAACATAGGTCCGTCATGTGCTAGGTAGCGCCTTACCCACTGAAACATCTTTCCAGCACCAAGACTCTTATCTCTTCACTTACTTAATCACTTAACTTCTCATAGATCATCGATTTGCTTGAGCGGGCACCAGTAACATCTCAATATGTCCTGTCACATGCTAGATATCCCAAGGGTATCTGCCTGCTAAGGGGAAATAAAGAGCCTCAAACAATTCCATCAAGTCATGGGAATGAGGTCTATAATTTTACTGGTATTTGGTATATCAAATATGACACAGGTAGCTTGCCAGGCTCTGCCGTGCAGGTGGGATACTCTTGTAATCACCTCAAAACTCGAGGCATATTTTGCTGCAGAGCGAGCTGGGCTATGATCAACTCTTCTGCTGGGTGGAGCTCTGAGGAGGGGAGTCCTGATGTGGGAAAATGGTGGCCCCTCACGGTTAGGGGGGTTCCTCTGACTTCTTGCGAGGCTCTGCTGGGGTGGCGGCCAGGGCTAGAACCAGCCATCCCTCCTTGGTGCCTAGTGGTCAGCTCCAGTCCTTTGAGCTGTCTCCCTAGGAGGTATAGATTTGGAAAATACAAACCTTATTGAAAAATTTATAAATGTGTAAACAAATGGCAACTCAACCCTTGACTCTAATTCAAAAGCAGGAGTTAAACATACTGATATCATGTCAAAAGATTCTAATGACATTTTTTGCAAAAAAAATAAAAAAGGAAAGGTGATTAATTTGCTGTGGGGCCATGCGATTTACCTCCAAATTACCGTGAATATTCTACCCACCCCCTCTAAGAGAGGCCCACAAAGGAATGAGAATATGGTGCCCACAAGGCAGAGCCTGGCAAGCTGTCCGATGCGTGTTCGATATGCCAAAACCAGTAACAGAAATTTTATTTTCCTGACCCCGAAAGAGCCCTTAATTCTGCAGCAGTAAGAAAGGCGAACAAGCAGTGCCTAATACAATTTCATGGCCATCCTAGGTTGCCAAAACGAAGAAGGACTAAAATGACTCTCTGTACTTTCAATGCACGCACGCTGGCATCGAAAGCATATATTAAGGATCTGATGGTGCCAGCATATAAAGATCAAGTACGACATCATTGGTCTGTCTGAGATGAGGAGGCGCCAGTCGCATCATGCTGTATTAGACACCGGAGAAGAATTGTTCCTTGGAACATGCAACAAAAGAGGGTCGGTGGCATCGGGTGTCCTTGTCAACACGAACATGGCCGTCAGCATTGATTCATTTGAATGCCTAACAAACCGGATAGGACAATTACACTTGAAGAGATGTGGCCCACTGCCAGCAATTTCTATCTTCATGTATATGCACCAACATCCAGATACAAAGATGAAATTGAGAAATTCTACATGGAATTGGAGGAGTTCATAGAAAAGATCACACCTTCTACAAGATCATAGTTGGTGATTTTAATGCCAAGATAGGACCGAGAAATCAACTGAAGAACTCCACATCGGTAACCATGGCATGGAATGGAACGAACAGGGTGAGAGACTATCTGAGTTCATCATGTCCACCAAGACCATTCATGGGAACTCACAGTTCCAGAAGGCTGAAGCGAAACGTTGGACATGGGAATCACCTGGCAACAGTTCCACAATGAAATTGACCACATCATCTTCAATCGATGGTTTTGTCTGACTGATGTTGCTGTGGTCCCCAAATTCCAAACAGGATTGGACCACATCTCCTTCCAGCAATGGGGAGAAAAGGCTGCAAAGTTTAAGAAGAAAACTCCCAGAATGACCACCAACTGAGAACTCTTTGGCACCATTGCAGCAACATGGGAAGATACCATCATTGCCGACATAGATGAAGAATACAACCGACTGGTTCAGCACCTCCATGATAGTGCGAAGAATGCCGAGAGAGAGAAAGACAAAAAGGACGCCTTGTCTTCAGAAAATCTTGAGCTCATTCACCAACATGCCAAGGCGCGAGCCTCAGGAGACCAAATGCTAATGTCCAAGCTTGCTAAACAGTGCACAGAAGCGATAAAAGAAGACCTCAAAGACAGAAGAGCAGAAATACTTGAAGATGTAGGAGAAGACGGGAAAAGCTTCGCACCACCCACCTATCCTTCGACAACTATAAGACCAAGATGACTGCCCTCCGACGCCCAGATGGATCTATCACATCTTCCAGAAAGGCAAAGGAGAAGATTATCCATGACTTCTATTCAAATCTCTTTGATAGCCACATCCACCTGCCCACATACCAAATTCCACAGGATGGATATGTCATTCCAACGTTCTCCCTTCTGAAATTCAATATGCCATCTCATTGTTAAAGAAGGGAACAGCACCAGGCCCAAAAGTCAAACCCGAACACCTGAAGAATTTGCCATCCATACTCATCAATACACTAGCTCGGCTCTTCACATGCTACCTGTCCGAATACAAGGTGTCCTCCCAATGGAAAGCCATCAGGACAGTTCTACTGTTCAAGAAGGGAGACATTCAGGACATCGGCAACTCTCGCCCCATCTGCCTATTGTCCATCATATACAAGCTGTTTACACGAGTCATCCTGAACAGGATTAGCAGAACACTAGATGAAGGACAACCATGCGAGCAAGCAGGCTTCCTGAAAGGATTCAGCACAATCGATCATATCCACACATTAATCAAGCTCATTGAGGTTTGTAGGGAGTACAAGATGCCGCTCTGTCTCATGTTCATTGATTTACAGAAAACCTTTTGATTCTGTGGAGACTGAAGCAGTCATCGAAGCCCCTAGTCAAACAGGGTGTTCAAACCCAATACATCAAGATCCTTCCGTGAGCTGTATTACGGATTTACCACCAGGATCTCACCATTCTACAAAGAAGTGATCATTGATGTCAAAAGAGGGGCTCAACAGGGTGATACCATTTCACCAAAACTCTTCAGCGCCACCCTCGAGAACATCATGCGACAATTAGAAT
>JAJIBD010026840.1:0-87707 GCA_021461705.1 Cryptotis parvus
ACATTAAGCAATAGTAGGGGCAAAGAGAGCAGAGTGAATGGAGCAGAGTTACTAAGAACTTTTTTGGATATATCTATATGAAAAGTATTTTTGCATATGATTCAGCACAAAAGAAAACACACAATGCTTATGCATTACCAGAATAACCACTGGCTATGTCTCAATGAAAATAAAATAGTATAATTCAGTTCACAAAATGGCTAAAGATAATTTTCATATATAGATATATGAAAAGTATTTTGCATATGATTAGATATAGAATATAGTGCCCACATGGCAGAGCCCTGGCAAGCTGTTCCATCGTGTTCGATATGCCAAATCCAGTAACAGAAATGTTTATTTTCCTGACCCCAAAAGAGCCCTTAATATGGCAGCAGTAAGAAAGGCAAACAAGCAGTGCCTTATAAAAATTTCATGGCCATCCTAGGCTGCCAAAGCAAAGAAGGAATAAAATGACTGTCTGTACTTTCAATGCACGTATGCTGGCATCAGAAGCATATATTGAGGATCTGATGGTGCAAGCGCAAAAGATCAAATGTACGACATCATTGGTCTGACTGAGACGAGGAGGCGTCAGTCGCATCATGCTGTATTTGACACCAGAGAAGAATTGTTCCTTGGAACATGAGACCAAAGAGGCATCGGTGGCGTTGGTGTCCTTGTCAACACGAACATGGCCGTAAACATTGATTCATTTGAATGCCTAACAAACTGAATAGGACGATTACACTTGAAGAGATGTGGCCCACTGCCAGCAATTTCTATCTTCATTGTCTACGCACCAACATCCACATACAAAGAAGATGAAATTGAGAAATTCTACATGGAATTGGAGGAGTTCTATAAAAAAGATCACACCTTCTACAAGATCATAGTCGGTGATTTTAATGCCAAGATAGGGACCAAGAAGATCGGCTGAAGAACTCCACATCGGGACCCATGGCCTAGAATGGATTGAACAGGGTGAGAGACTATCTGAGTTCATCATGTCCACCAAGACCATTCATGGGAACTCACAGTTCCAGAAAGCTGAAGCAAAACGTTGGACATGGGAATCTCCTGGTGGACAGTTCCACAATGAAATTGACCACATCATCTTCAATCGATGGTTTTGTCTGACCGATGTAGCTGTCGTCCCCAAATTCCAAACAGGATCGGACCACTGTCTCCCTTCGTGCAAAATTCTACTTCCTGCAACGGGGGAGAAAAGGCTGCAAAGTTTAAGAAGAGAACTCCCAGAACGACCACCAACTGGGAACTCTTTGGCACCATTGCAGCAACATGGGAAGATGCCACCATTGACGACATCAATGAAGAATGCAACCGACTGGTTCAGCACCTCCATGATTGTGTGAAGAATGCTGAGAGAGAGAAAGACAAAAAGGACGCCTGTCTTCAGAAACTCTTGAGCTCATTCGCCAACGTGGCAAGGCGCAAGCCTCAGAGACCAAATGCTAACATCCAAGCTTGCTAAATGGTGCAGAGAAGTGATAAAAAGAAGACCTCAAAGACAGAAGAGCAGAAATACTGGAAGATGCAGCAGAAGCCGGGAAAAGCATTCGCACTGCCCGCCTGTCCTTCGCCAACTATAAGACCAAGATGACTGCCCTCCGACGCCCTGATGGATCTATCACATCTTCCAGAAAGGCAATGGAGAAGATTATCCATGACTTCTACTCAAATCTCTTTGATAGCCACATCCACCTGCCCACATACCAAATTCCACAGGATGGATATGTCATTCCCAACGTTCTCCTTTCTGAAATCTGACATGCCATCTCATCAGTAAAGAAGGGAACAGCACCAGGCCCAGACAAAGTCAGACCCGAACACCTGAAGAATCTGCCGTCGGTACTCATCAATACACTAGCTCGGCTCTTCACACGCTACCTGTCCGAATGCAAGGTGCCCTCCCAATGGAAAACCAGCAGGACAGTTCTACTGTTCAAGAAGGGAGACATTCACAACATCGGCAACTATCACCCCATCTGCCTGTTGTCTGTCATCTACAAGCTGTTTACACGAGTCATCCTGAACAGGATTAGCAGAACACTAGATGAAGGACAACCATGTGAGCAAGCAGGCTTCAGCACAATCGACCATATCCACACAGTAACCAAGCTCATCGAGGTTTGTAGGGAGTACAAGATGCCACTCTGTCTCACGTTCATTGATTTACAGAAAGCCTTTTGATTCTGTGGAGACTGAAGCAGTCATCGAAGCCCTAGCCAAACAGGGTGTTCAAACCCAATACATCAAGATCCTTCGTGAGCTGTATTACGATTCACCACCAGGATGTCACCGTTCTACAAAGAAGTGATCATTAATGTGAAAAGAGGGGTTCGACAGGGTGATACCATTTCACCAAAACTCTTCAGCGCCACCCTCGAGAACATCATGCAACAATTAGAATGGGAAGGAATGGGAGTGAAGATAGATGGTCGGCAACTACACCACCTCCGCTTCGCTGATGACATTGTTCTAATAACACCAAACATTAGCCAAGCGACACAAATGCTGGCTGACTTCGACCGAGAATGTGGAAAGATAGGTCTACAGCTGAATCTAAAGAAAACTATGTTCATGAAGAATGAACTAGTTCCAGAGGCCCCATTCACTCTCAATGGAACAAACATCTCTGAATGCAGCAGTTATGTGTACCTAGGTCGAGAAATCAACATGATGAACGACCAAATACCTGAGCTGTGCAGGAGGAAGAGAGCGGCATGGAATGCCTTCAAAGGCATGGAAAAAATAGCTAAAAGGACAAAGAACCTCTGGCTCCGGGCACATCTGTTTGACTCCACCATTCTCCCTGCATTAACATACGCCTCAGAGACCTGGGCCCTACGAAAGCAGGATGAGAATGCTATTCGGGTCTCCCAGAGAGGAATCGAAAGAGCTATGCTTGGAATATCACGCCTCACTCAAGTGAGAGAAGGAATCGGAGTTCTGACCTACCTCGCTATTCCAGAATCAGGGACGCTGTCTCGTTTGCCAAGGCATTGAAAATCAGATGGGCTGGACATGTAATGCAATTTGGAGACAACCGCTGGACTAGAGCCATTACCGACTGGATCCCACGGGATGTCAAAAGATCACGTGGCCGCCCACCTACAAGATGGTCAGACTTCCTTGTAAAGACCCTGAAGGAACAGTTTGAGGCTCTTCATATTTTTGAATCAACCAGATGCCACTGGGCTACATTGGCACGTGATGGGGTCCAATGGAAATGTTACTGGCGCCCGCCCGAGCAAATCGATGAATAACGAGATTCAAGTGATCAATGATCAAGAGGGCAAAATTTTAAATAGATAACAAAAAAGCATTGAGGTGGTTTTTTGAGTAAAAACTTCAAAGAGGTGAGTTAAAATTATACTTATATTTCTGGCAAAATGCTTTTCAGATTTGTGGAACAGAGATTTGAGAGAAAAGGACCCGTGGAAGCATATACTGGACACATTAAACAATAGTAGGGGCAAAGAGAGCAGAGTGAATGGAGCAGAGTTACTAAGAACTTTTTTGGATATATCTATATGAAAAGTATTTTGCATATGATTCAGCACAAAAGAAACACACAATGCTTATGCATTACCAGAATAACCACTGGCTATGTCTCGATGAAAATAAAATAGTATAAAATGGCTAAAGATAATTTAATTTTTTTAAATTTTTTATTATACCACAGTAAGATATACAGTTATAAAAGTGTTCATATTTGGGTTTCAGTATACAATGTTCTCAGTACTCATCCCTCAATAATTTAATTTTCACTCTGTCATCTGACTTAGTTTCTTTTCCTTCCTTCCTTCCTTCCTTCCTTCCTTCCTTCCTTCCTCCTTCCTTCCTTCCTTCCCTCCTTCCTTCCTTCCTTCCTTCCTTCCTTCCTTCCTTCTCTCTCTCTTTCTTCTCTCTCTCTCTCTCTTTCTTTCTCTCTCTCTCTCTTTCTTTCTTTCTTTCTTTCTTTCTTTCTTTCTTTCTTTCTTTCTTTCTTTCTTTCTTTCTTTCTTTCTTTCTTTCTTTCTTTCTTTCTTTCTTTCTTTCTTCTTTCTTTCTTTCTTTCTTTCTTTCTTTCTTGATGCTTTAGAATTGTTACTTTTATTATTACTTGTCTAGTTTTAAAAAATCCAGAAACTTTTCAAAAATTACTTCTGTTGATGTGAAGATAAGATCACCATCTCCTCTCAGGAATCTGACCATAACGGTCTCTTACTAGGTGTTTTGATCCCCTACTCATTCTTTTTCAATACAGCAGCTAGATCATGATTATCTAAGCTTCAAATCCTCTGAGGGCTTCTTTTCTCACTTAGAGTTAAAACCCTGGTTTCTCAAACTGTCCTTGGAAGCCTGATGTTATCTGTTCCTAAGTAGTTTTAATCTTGTTTACTTAGCTCCAGGTATGTGAGTCTCATCTTGTTTCTGAAAACCCCTAATCTAGGGACTCTTACTACTCCTTAAATCGTTCCTTATTGAGCACTGGACACTCATGGAAGCACAGCAGTAAAGATTTTGTCGGAGGGGCCGGAGAGATAGCACAGCAGGTAGGGCGCTTTGCCTTGCATGCAGCCGACCCCCGGCATCCCATACGGTCTCTCTGAGCACCGCCAGGAGTAATTCCTGAGCGAAGAGCTAGGAGTAACTCCTGAGCATTATGGGGGTGTGACCCAAAAAGGAAAGAAAAAATTCATCTGAGGTTTAGCATCAAATGTAATAGCATCAAACTTAATAGATGTAACCTACTAAATGAATTCAAATGAACCAAACAAGGACTGGCACATTAGAACTGTGTGATGCATGTGCTATGAGTGAATCAAAGAAGAATACTCAATCCAAACAGAATTGGTGAGGTTTACAGAACTTGTCCTATTTGGGTTCCTAATTAATGTTCTGGACACATTGGAGGGAAACAACCTATTAACAAAATCCAATTATGACATCTAATTGAGAGAAGGTGCTTACACCCGCAGGGGGAGATTAGCGTCTGAATCGACTATTGTCAGATCTTATTGAGCCTTTTTAAGAAGTAAGCTAATGCAGGCGGAGGATACACAGTTCATGTACCTAATTGAGAGCATGGAACTGGACTTGTTGAAAAACAATAAGTTAACATCTAAGACTTCAGCAACAGAAATTTACTTATATGAGGTTAAGGGCTTTTGTTTTGTTTGGGATCACACCTGGTGGTGTTCAGGGGTTACCCCTGGCTCTGCTGGAATGATCCCTGGACCATTCTATCGGGACCATTGGGATGCTGGGGAATGAATTCAGGTTGGCCATGTGCAAGGCACAATTAATGTTTTACCACTTTTATTTATCACTTTTCAGTGTTTTAGTTATACAGAAAATTAGCTCTCTGAGAGCAGGAATCTGTTCAGTAAATAGAACAGGGTCTGGCACACAGTAGGAACTCAACAATTGTTGAATGTGTAAGTGAATAAATGAATGAATAGGGGCCAGAGCAATAGTCCAGCAGGAGGAAGGGCAGGAAGGGCGTTTGCCTTGCACGCAGCCTACCTGAGCTCTGTTCCAGGGAACACATGTGGACCCTGAATATATATATATATTTTCTTTGGTTTTTTGGGTCACACCCGGCGATGCTCAGGGGTTTCTCCTGGCTCTGCACTCAGGAATTACTCCTGGCAGTGCTCGGGGGACCATATGGGATGCCGGGGATCGAACCCAGGCCGGCATGGGCTGGCGGCGTGCAAGGCAAAGCGCCCTACCCGCTGGGCTATCACTCCGGCCCCGTGTACCCTGAATATTGCCAGGAGTAATTCCTGAGTACAGAGCCAGGAGTAACCCCTGAGGCATTGCTGGGTGTGATACAGAAAGAAAAAAAATAAATGAATGAATGATACCCTTTGTCTGCTTAGCAGTTTACAAACGTTCAGACTTCACTTTGTGACTTTCAAAAAGTTTGTTTTCTCTCTCTCTCTCTCTCTCTCTCTCTCTCTCTCTCTCTCTCTGTATCATCATAGAGTCCAGACACTCATTTTTCTCTTGCCAATTAATTCTCAGCTCCTAAGAGCATGTCCTTCCTTAATGATTCTGGAGCTTCTTTCACACTGTCTGGTATGTTGTTAGACACACAACTATTGCTAATTAATAGTATGGGAATGAATCTGTAAAACATTTACAAGGGAACTCCTCAGAAATATTCAGGGGACCCAGACCACTGCCAATGATACTTGAACAGGCTATGTGGACTCGATAGTTCTGTGCTTGGGCCCGGGAATGAGGTGCTGCTTGGATCCATCAGTGCTGGGTGCCATTAGACTCACCCCTGACGGGTAGACATATATTTTACTAAATTTCTGTTCTGTTCTGCTTCAAACCAATTTTTGAGCACCATTTAATGTTAAAGATAGAATCTGGGACTCCTGAAAAGGAGTGAATTCAGGCGTATTCAGGGTATGAACAGGGTGTATTCAGCCACTGAGCCTTATCTCCAAGCCCACATCTGTATATTTGATTCTATTTGCCTCTGCTCTCCCTCTTCTCTGAGGCTTAGGGAGGCAATGTTTCCCCTATAAATACCCATCTCAACAACTTTTGTCTTCAGCAGAAACTGGGATATCTTCCATAACCTAGAGGAAGTGCTCTCATAAGATGAATCAATTTTAACCGGTTTAAAGAAATGTATAACCAGGAGGGAAAAGGAAAATACACTTTATTTGTTTTAAGAATAATTTTCTATAATATGAATTTCTTACAGCCACTTCCCCTTTTCATTTTAGATGAAAATCTTTGACAAAAATAATGATGGGAGATTGGATCTTAACGACATGGCAAGGTAAGCAGCCTGGAATGGTGTCATAGATTAAAAAACACCAAGGAACCAGTGTGCTGATAATAATTGGAAATGGTAATGCCAGACTAGAACTGAGAATTGAACATAGGCAAAGGGATTTAAATAATAACCCCTGAATGCATGTATTGCAAGCCACAATGTCTGGTGCACAGTAGAGAAGGAGGTGGGAGGAGGGGGAAGAGAGAGACAGAGAGAGAGAGAGAGGAGAGAGGAGAGAGAGAGAGAGAGAGAGAGAGAGAGAGAGAGAGAGAGAGAGAGAGAGAGAGAGAGAGGGAAAGTGTCTGTCATAGAGGTAGGCTGGGGGAGGAGGGAGGGAATCTGGGGACATTGGTGGTGGGAAATGGGCACTGGTGGAGGCATGGGTGCTGGAACACTGTATGACTGAAACCCAATCATGAACAGCTTGATTGGGCTGTTTATACACCATATATCTCATGGTGTATAATAAAATTAAAAAACAAACAAACACCTTCTCAGGGGTTTGAAAGATAGCTGTTGTCTTTGCTTGAAATCTTGACTCCTAGACGAATCCTTTCAACAAACCACAGTGGTTCTGAAAAGTTTGGCATAACTGTTCTTTTTGTAAAGATAAAACTCTTTCCCTACAAAATTCAATTCTTCCCTCAAAAGCTGCACATTTATGATCCTACTTAAGGACAAATCACAAAAAACAAAGTCCCAGATTTTATTCATTCCCTTTGGGAATGTTAGACCAACACAAAGGGCAAAGTACAATTGAGCTGGACTCCAAACGCAGTGTCCATGAGGAACTAAGTCTAAAAGCAGAGAGGTGACTGACACAAAGGTGGCAGAGTAGCCACAAAAGCGCTGAGTCAGATATTGTGATGCGCGATGGGCAGGACAGTATGTTTTATTTCAGCAAAGCCAGCTCACCACTAAAAGCAACTGTGGGGGTTCTCAAAAAGTTGAAAAATACCCTAAGAAAATTCATTGAAGTTATTAGGTCCATAATATGTCAATAGAACATTCTGGGAAATAGCTACCATACCCAGGGTCTGACTGGCCGGCAATCTGTAGACTGGACAGTAAGAGAGAGAAGCAGTAATAAGTGAAGGGAAGCAGCATGTTTAAGTGGGAGAGGCTATAAAGGACCGAGCAAGTTTTCTGTAACAGGGAGTTAAGTTGGCAATGCCCTAAGCATATGTTAGTTTTATCTCTTGGCTGTGAACTTGTACCTGCTACCTCCTCTCTTGGCAGCCTTTACTGCTAGTTATCAAAAAGGGTCTGTGAAAGGGAATATGGCAGGTAGAAACTCCTCCTCATTAATGATGAGGGCATTTACTCCCACACTGCATGATCTGTTTTTTTCTTTTTTTGTCCTTTTTGGGTCACACCCTGCAATGCTCAGGGGTTACTCTTGAGTTTGCTCACAGGAACTACTCCTGGCAGTACTCGGAGGATCATAGGGGGTGCCGAGGTGCCACATGAAAGGCAAATGCCCTACCTGCTGTACTATGATCTTCTGCCCCCTGATCTTCTGTTCTTACCCTTCTGGGAGCTTAGCTACTTCCACCCAGGACATTCATCTTATTATTAGCAACTTTGATAGTAAAAGATATTGGGGCACCAGTCAATCCAAAAGGAGACAAGAGCATTTCCGCCATAGGCCTAGGGTAACGGCACTGAGGTCTTGGCTCTATCCCCTGGATTCCACATGTCCCCCACCCCCACCCATCGCCACTTAATTTAATCTCTGTGATTTATAAAGTTGTTCATGACTATTTGTTACAGGCATTCAGCATTCCAACCCCAGTCCCACCACCACTGTCACGGCCCACATTAATTTATTTTATATTGCTTGGTTACCATTAAGTAGCTAATGGAATGATCAAAAAATATTTCAGTAAAAGGAAGTTTATGAGAATTGCTATAATGTACCATGGGGAAATTAAATTCTTATGAGGGTTTATTAAGTTATTGTTGCCAGTTGAACCTTCTCTGTTGATGGTTTTTGTTAGTCTAGATTAGTTGGTATCTACCTGACATTCTCACCCAATATGGTGTGCTCCTCCTGGGATGCTGTAGAGTTTGGGGATGTCACCCAGAAAATCCTGAATATTTAACAGGGCCATTTGGCTGGAGGCAAGACGGCAGCTGTTGTGGTATGAATTTGCTGTTAGGGCTTTTATAGGGCAGGAACACGCCCGCTTCCCTCCTGAGATCACCTCAGTTGGGACTGGGTATCTGAGAAACTTTTGCAGTTAGTTGATGTCTTTGAAGTTTTATTTATGAGACTCTGTAACAAGGCCGGTTTATGAACTCAGTGGTGGCAGTGATGGGACATGGGTGTCCCACCTGTTTCTTTGGCCAACCAAGGTCAACACTCTCATGTAGAAGTTAGTAGTTTCTACTCTGAGAAACCAAAAATACACAGCGGAAACACCATCCCTACTTTTATGTTCATAGCAGCATTATTCACAATAGTCAGAATCTGGAAGCAACCAGAGTGCCCGAAAATCGATGACTGGATAAAGAAGCTTTGGCACATCTACACAATGGAATACTATGCAGCTGTTAGGAAAAATGAAGTTATAAAATTTGCCTATACCGAAACCCCCAAGAGTGAACAACGTTGTAATTGTATATATCACGGTGGTATAATAAAATGTTAAAAAAAATAAAACTCCATAATGTACTTTAAAAAAAAAGACCAGCTTAGAGCAGCCAAGTTCAAGCCCAGATAGGCAGCTCTCAGAGAAGGAAATCACCAGGTGTTCCTAAAGATGGAGCTGGAGTCCCTATTCCCCTCTCTGAACCATTCCAGAGACCTGGTAGCCCCACTCACGAACTGCTTCAGGGCTCTCGACCATGATGCAGAGACTCAGATGTACAGGGGAGAGGTACCATCTGGCTCTCCCCTAGCTCAGATGACCATGAGGCTTCCAGGAGGCAAGATGGGTTTTGGGAGTGGGCCCATCATCTCTGTAGGGCCTCAGGAGCAGTCAGATGAGACTCGCTCACGATAATAGTCACCATTTTCGTGGTCCAGACCCGGTACATCAAACTGGTGTAACCAATCATGTTCTAGAATATATTACAATCTATAATGTTTAAGAAAGGGAAGCAAAAAGGAGAGAGAGAGAGAGAGGAGATAAAAAGATAAAAACCTGTCATGAAGCAGGCTGGGAGAGGGGGAGGGAGGTGGGGACTTTGGTGATAGGAGAAGGGCAGGGATGGAGGGATGGGTGTTAGAACACTGTAGAACCAAAACTCAAACATGACCATTTTGTAATTGTATATCTAACAGTGGTATAATAAAATACTTTAAAAAATTTGCCTATAAATGGATGGACATGGAGAAGATTATGTGGAGCGAAATTAGCCAGAAGGAGAGAGACAGATACAGAATGACTGCATTTATTTACATAACATAAATATATATGTACATACTATGATACCAATATCCAAGGTCAAGTGAAACATGTATCAGGAGGTCTTGTCAAAGGTGGAAATTATCACAAACGTGTGGGAGTCAGAGGCTAGGTAAGACAGAAAATGGAACAGTGTGCTAATAATTGTCGAGGGTACTAATGCCAACCTAGAACTGAGCATTAAATACAGGCAAAAATATACACATGACAACCCTTTAATGTATGTTCTGTAATCCATAGTCTGGAGGGAAAGAAAAGAGAAAGAGAGAGAAATGGAAAGAAATAAATAACCTGCCATGGAGGAGGGCTGGGGGATGGGGGAGGGAACCGGGGACATTGGTGGTGGGAGATGGGCACTGGTGGTGGGATGGGTGCTGGAACACTGTATGACCAAAACCCAAATATGAACTTTTTAATTGTATATCTTTGTAATTGTAAAAATTAAATAAAAAAGAAGTTAGTAGTTTCTGCTCAGAGAGCCAATCCCAGTGTATAGAATATATAAAGCACTGTGATGGCTGAACAATAATAAGGCAATTATAATATGAGTAAAGGGTATGGTTAGCTATATCTCTAAAGAAGATATATAAGTGAGTGATAAGCCCTTGAGAATATGCTATCATTACTTATCAAGGAAATATCAATCAAAACCACTTCACACTCATATTATCTAAAATTAAAAATAGTTCCAGCAGTCATAGGTACTAGTATGACCTGAAGAAATTAGAACTTTCATACAATGCTGATGGTAGTGTTAAAAGGTACAACTTCCCAAACGGTTGCAAATAGTTTTGTGTTTCTTCAGAAAATTTAGCCTAGAACCTAGAATTCCATAAAAAACTAAATTCCATGTTTTTTGTTATTATAACCAAGAGAATCATATATGTTCTCACAAAAACATGGACAGCAGTCATGTCCATAACAACATAATAATAGCTATAACAGAGAATAAAGAAACTGTAATATGTGCAATGAATGTCATTCAATTCTAAAGAAGAATGAACTATGGATATATACTACAGTATTTATAAAACTTAAAAAATATTATGCTAAGTGAAATAGGCACAAAATACTATATATTATATTATTCTATTAATATGCAATTCTCAGAATAGGGAGAGATATAGAAATATAAAGTAGGATAGTGGTTTCTTGGGGCTAATGAAAGGAGTGATTTCTAATGGGTATCTTTCTGGCATAATGAAAATGTTCTTCAACTGGTAGTATTTAGCAACCCTGTGAATATACTAAAATGTACTTAATTATACATTTCAAACAGGTAATTTTGTGTAGTGTGCACGCGCCATGCACTGCATCCATACTTAGTGGTGCTAGAACCTTAGTCCTGATTCTGTTCTTGGGGGTCATTTCCTGTTGTGCTTAAGGGACCATATGTGGGACTAGGAATCAAACCAGAATTGACTGTGCGCAAAGCAATCACCTTAACCCCTTACTATTTCTCCAGTCACCAAGGGGGTACATATGATGGTATTTAAAGTATATTTGCTTATTCTAGCTTTCACAGAGCATGAAGAACAGATAAGATGAGTGTATGTTTCTTTCTGGTTGTCCTGACATGTATAACCCTGGATGTGGATGTAACCTTATGCATGGGTGTATCATTCTAGATTCAGAGTTTATAAAACTCTCATTGACATTTTTATCACTGGGGGCAGAGATAGGGCCACACCTTACTATTATTGGGACCACTCCTGGCTTTGTGGTTGTGGGGGTGCTCCTGGTGGTGATGAGAAAGAAACCGGGTCAGTAATATGCAAGGAAATGCTTACCTGCTTTATTATCTCTCCTGCACCCTTTTTGGGAATTTTGTGCCTTGGGTTTTCCTTTTTAAGCTATCTGATTCCCTATTATTTACCCAAACGCTTACCTAACACTTTGACAGAGCTGAGATTTTAACCGTCAATTTCAATTGTTTTTTGACAAATGTTCACAGGTGAAAGGTTTTCCTATGTGGTGAATTAAAAAACAACCTCCCAATTGGGCTCCCAAGAAAAACATCAAAAAGCAAATCATGGCAGGTCTGTGGGAACTAGGCTTTGAGAGAACTCCAGGCCTGCTCTGCTCCAGCCCTAGGCTGATAGGGTCATGCACTTTGATTCCCAGGAGCCCCGCAGAGCTTGAGGGAGGTAGAGGAATGGGGTGCAGTGAATGCCACAAAGTCCCCTATTCTTCACAAAAAATCTAGCCAACATTTTTTTTTTTCAGAATCAACACTTGAGCTATCTGCAAGCCAGTGGTTAATTTTTGGAGTTCTGAAAAAGTTATTCTGTTTTGGGAGGGCCAGTTTTCTTGTTGCTTCTATGAAGGAGAGGCTTTTAAGTCCCATTTTAGTTTTCCAGGAGTGATTTTTTCAGTGTGTCACTACTAATGCCTAAGAAAGCCTTTCTTGATTTCTTCAACTATTTTTATAATTAAAAATTCCTATTTTTCAAGAACCTATCCCATTTTTCAGAATAACTGGAAATTTCTGCCCCTTCCTCCTACCAGGATTATGAATTTGCTCGTAAGGGTCAGCCAACAGATCATTACGTGGGTTGCTTTCTTTCCTCCCATTTAGGATTCTGGCTCTTCAGGAAAACTTCCTTCTCCAGTTTAAAATGGATGTAAGTAGTGACATTTCTCAAGGTAGGGTTGTGTCATTCCTGTTTCTTAAGTGCTTAGGGGGAAGGAAGACAGGAGATAGAAAGGCATCTATTTGTCTTGCCTTTGAATTCTCTAGAGACTAACAAACCTCCACTGGAATCAGGGATTAGGGGATGTTGTTGCAGAATTTCTAAGAGTTCCTTGGGACCTCTTAGAATGGAAGAATTGTACCATTAGCAATTCCCATCACTTACCAATATCCAAGGTCAGGCGAAACATGGATCAGGAGGTCTTGTCAAAGGTGGAAATTATCACAAGCGTGTGGGAGTCAGAGGCTAGGTAAGATAGATAATGGAACAGTGTGCTAATAATTGTTGAAAGTGATAATACCAACCTAGAACTGAGCATTAAATACAGGCAAAAGATACACATGAAAACCTCTTAATGTGTCTATTATAATCCACAATGTAGAAGGGAAGGAAAAGAGAGAGAGAAAGAGAAAGAGAGAAAGAACCTGCCATAGAGGCAGGCTAGGGGAGGGGGGAGGGAATTGGGGACATTGGTGGTGGGAAATGGGCACTGGTGGAGGGATGGGTGCTGGAACACTGTATGACCGAAAACCCAAATATGAACATCTTATAAAAAAAAAACAATTCCCATCACTGGGCTAACATGCTGCTTTTCCTTACATAGGCTTGTTCCACCGAAGAAAGGAAGCGGGACTTTGAGAAAATCTTTGCCCACTATGATGTTGTAAGTGTTCCTTTTCATGGTGTGCTGTCCATTTTTAGGAAGAAAACTTGTTTAGCACCAAGTGGAGACCCCTTTGCCTGGGGACTCTTTCAAGTTGCCTCCAGCATCTGAGAACAACAACTCAGATGTGACAACTAAGTGAAAAAAGAACTGGGGGGGTAGCGGAGCCATAATTCAGTGGGTAGGGTGTTTACCTTGAACACGGCTGGCCCCGGGGTTTGATCTCCGGCATCCCATATGGTTCCCTGACGACCGCCAAGAGTAATTCCTGAGGGCAGAGCCAGGAGTAACCCCTGAGCATTGCCAGGCGTGACCCAAAAAAGAAAAAGAAAAGGATAAAGGAGTGCTTGTATTGTTCCTTGTATTCAGGTTTGGGGGAAAATTTTGTTTTCTTTGTCTCCATCTAGAATAGAGTATGGAAAATTCAAAAGCAATCCGTGAATAAAAACTGTATGTAACACAAAGAAATAGAGGCAAAGTTTTTACTGGTTATCAAATGCTATTTTTCTCAGAAGCACACAGGATGGCAAAGAGATTGAAAATTTTGGTTACTGAAAAAAGTGAGATTGAGGAGGCTAATCATAACCTACATTATGGAGCTTCATAAGAATAAAACAAATTCATATTTAAAAATACATCATAGAGTTCCTGCCATGTAACAAGTGCTCTATTAGTGTTTGGTAGCTATGCTAAGGGAATAGATTTTTTAAAACTTTTGCATTAAAGCTTTTAAGAATTTAATTTTCTTTTCTTTTTTGGGGCATGTGGTGGTGCTCAGGGGGTTTCTCCTGGCTCTGCACTTAGGAATCACATCTGGTGGTGCTCAGGGAACCATATGGGATGCCGAGGATAGAACCTAGGTTGGTCATGTGCAAAGCAAGCACCCTACCTGCTGTACGATAGCTCCAGCCCCAAGATTTAGATTTTCAAGATCAAGAAACAAAGAAGAGAATAGATGAATTGTCTTAACTGCAATGCTAGAGAAGTGGAAATATTTTCATCTGCATTATATTTCTATAGATATTATTATTGTTAGAAAATTAATGGTTTTCATATAGCCATGTAATTTTAATGTGCTCCACATCATCTAGTCTTGATTGAATTAAAATAGCATTGTAATCATTACCAAATCACTGCTAAGTCATAAAGCAAAAGAATTGAAAAAGTCGATCTATCCTTCAAAGGATCAATATGATGTGCAGCTAACACTTGTCTGAATTGAAGCCTGGCATTTGAGCAGCTGACATTCAGCAGATGTCATGTTAATCCTATTTGCAAAAAGCCAAGACATTCAAAACTTCTGCTTCCCATTTGGTCTTATAGAGAGAGCTATTTACAAAGATTTCTCTAATTTATGTGGATGTTTCACATGACACCCAGAGAACATAAGCTGAAGCCACTCTTCTTTTTGGGGGTCATACCTGGCAATGCTCAGGGGTTACTCCTGGCTCTGCACTCCTGGCTCTAGCTCTGCAGGAGTCATGAATCACTCCTGGCGGTACTCGGGGGGACCATATAGGATGCCCGGGAGAGAACCCGGTCAGCTGCCTGCAAGGCAAACACCCTAGCCGCTGTGCTATGACTCCGGCCCCTGAAACCATTCTTGAACTTGCCTGAACCCACCAAAGAATACTTATTTGGCTTATTTGCCTCATTTACTTTTCAGCTGTTTGACTTAAAATATGACATTTGGCTAATTGGATCTTTTATTTTTCAGAGTAAAACTGGTGCTCTAGAAGGCCCAGAAGTGGATGGGTTTGTCAAAGACATGATGGAGCTTGTCCAGGTGATTTCAGGAGGTTGAGTAGATTTTCCCATCAAGGACTGGGCTGGCTACTTTGAATGAAATTTGTAGGTTTGAAGGTTAATGCTAGAGAGAATATCTAGGGATGTAGTATATTTAACAAACTTTGAGCTACTGTGAAACCCAGCAAACCTCCCCTTCTCTCTGGTTCCTTTGTAATTTCAATCTCATGTTGTCCCAACAGATGCCTTTTCGCCATCATTGAAGTGCAGCACAATGCTAGTCTATGGCTTACGACATTAATATTTGCTCAAAGGTTTTTTTTGTTTGTTTGTTTATTTGTTTGTCTTTGGTCCATACTCAGTTGTTCTGAGTATTTATTCCTGGCTTCTGTGCTCAGGTATCACTTCTGAAGGGGCTTGAAGGAATGATACGGGGTTCTGGGGATTGAACCCAGGTTGGTGGTGTGCAAAGCAAGTCTTAACCCACTGTTCTATCTCTCCAGCCCCAAAAGGTTTACTCTAAACCTAGATTTGGTTATTTGAATACTTTAGGAAATTAGAAATTTAATGTAATATTATAAATTCCATTTGGAATCTCAGCGGACCAATTTGGGACTTTTTATTTTTGCTTTTTTTTTTTGGGGTCACACCTAGCAATCCTCAGGGTTTACTTCTGGCTCTTTGCTCATCCTCTGGCGGTGCTAGGGGGATGCCGGAGATCGAACTCAGGTGGGCCGTGTGCAAGGCAAATGCCCTGCCCATTGTGCTATCGCTCCGGCCTCAATTTGGGGTCTTTTCTTGAGGGGTGCTCCAGGTGGGATAGAGGCCACTCCCTATGATGAATGGTATATCAGCTGGCCATACAGTGCTAGGGGCAAGAATGTGGTGCTGCCCAGGCCTCATGGACCTGGTCCACCCACCCCAGCAGGTGGGAGCACATTATTGGGGAGCCGCTGGGGTCCAGGGCAGAAGTTTGTGGCCTCTTCTTTTGAGGCCACTGGGGAATGGATAAAAACTCTGGTACAGTTCCAAAAATGCTTTTATTTTTTAATTTAATTTTTTTTTGGCTTTTTTTGGTCATACCCAGTGATGCTCAGGGTTACTCCTGGCTCTGTGCTCAGGAATCACTCCTGGCACTGTGTGGGGACCATATGGGATGCTGGGGATCGAACCCTGGTCAGCTGCATGCAAAGCAAACACCCTACCCACTGGACTATCAATCCAGCCCCCACCCCTCAAATGCTTTTAATAGTACAAAAACTCTACCATTGCAATCCATATAATCAAAAACCTCTAGCTCTGGTCAGAACTTAGACCATACACGAGAGCCCGAGTCTCTTACCAAAGAGGATCCCACCAGAGAAGAGTCCCACCAAAGAGGATCCCACCAGAGAAGAGTCCCACCAAAGAGGATCCCACCAGAGAGGAGTCCTACCAAAGAGAAATACCTCAAGTCAGTTCCCTTATATACACAAAAGTAATCCTAACTTCAGGGAGGGTCCTATCAACAAAGAACCCTAAACAGCTTCTAGATAGTAGGAGAGTGTGGAAGGGTGGTGCTGCACCCTATTACAGGTATAAACCAAGGACTAATCCCTTCTTCCAAGATGATCTCTTATGTAAAACACTGGAGAGAGGGAGGGCTGGTATAAAATAATACATCTTAATTTCATGGGCTTCATGTAATCTAGATGGTACCCACAAGGTCCTTATTTATCTGCACCAGGGTGATTCTGAGTATTTTGTTCTCCATATACTGAAAGGGTCACACTCGCCTGCCTGAGGGCAAACTAGTATGATCCTTCCTATAATCTTAAACAATAGTCTCAATGCAGCAAGGGTGGTAGTTTCCTGGTAAATCCTAACTGTCCCACTCTGGGTCCAGTGGGTATAAAGAGGAGCTGTGCCCAATCTAGAAAACATAGAAGTCTTAGTAGATGTATAATAATAAGTCAGAAGTTACTCATTCAGAGTCAAGGTGACTTCTGTAACTGCCACACCTTCTATCAGTGTTTGCCTGGAAGAGAGATCTCTTTAGTATGAACCCTGGCTTAAGAACATGTAATAGATTAAGCTGTGAGTGAATAAAACAGCTAAATTCCCAAGCTAGCTAGACCTGTCATCCAACAGCACATGGTGTTGGAGTTTGAGCCTGGTTTAAATTATACTATTTTCTTGCCCTCTTATTTATTTTTCCATTGAGGATCTCCTCACCTAAAATTATTACTTATCTATCATGACATTGTTGTGGCCAGGACAGTGCACTTGGCTGCTATCTTTTTTCTGGGAGACATCAGATGTCTCTTTTGAGATCCTGGTGAATGGTCTGATTGGCTGCAGGATCCAGTTCAGCCAATCCTTTCTAGCTGCTCCTTTTCTTTGGAACTGTTCCCACTGAATTTGGTAGACTTATATGCTTATGATTTTTTCAGGCTTTTATAGGATACAATGATTGTGTTTTGTTTGAACTTGATGGAAAGAACTTGTGTGGCAGTTATTAACAGCAGACTAGAAGACAATTCAAAGGGCTGGTTTAAATTGCCTTGAAATTCTTTGCATGCTTTGCATCTGGGATGCTGAACGTCGATCCATGCTGCCACAGCATCATGAGCATTGCCTGGTGCTGCCCTAAGGGCCCTGAGCACTGCCATGTGTGGCCCTGGAGGACCAAAACACCTAGTTTGTCTCCAGCAATGAAGGCCTCATGCAGCACAGCACCCATACTCCTTGCACTGACCCACCAAGAATCACTGGGAAGGGCCCCTGCAAACCTCCTGAGCACTGCTTGGGTGATGCCCCATTCTCCCTATAATCCCCAAGTCCAACAACAAACTTTAGGAAGTTTATATGCTGTTATGGGACAGGCATAGGCAAGCTTGTGTTTCTGCTTCCTCTGACATCTAATTAGTTTATTTGACTCCTCACTATTGTTACTCCTACCCTGCGTTCTCCCTTGCTTCTGTTGCCTCTGCACAGTGTTGCTCCTGTTGAAGTTTCTGCCCACCGAAGAGTCGATGGATGCCGTGTAGTATTGCTTTTTTTATATTGATGACTAAAGAAAAACCCCATTTTACTCATTATATCTATTTAATGCCAGAATAACTTGTGCAATAGAAATAGAGCAGTTATCTCTGGGACATTAGAATTACACAGTAGAAGATCTTGCCAAATGGCTACTTTAATTGGCTTCTGATAGAGTAATGAGATGGCAAATGTGCATTTGCAGAGCTTGCAGGCCTGCTCTCTGCAGTGGAGTCAGAGCTGATTATTGATTGCCTGAGTGCAGAACGGGGCTCAGATCTCTATAGACCTGTTCAATTGTCAGTGGTTTCCAAAGGCTACTGGAGGGGGATGAAAGGAAAAGTTAAACACAGAGTTGAAGAAATACTATTCCAAAGAATATACTATTCAACTATGAGAAAACTATCAAAGCATGCAGATTACTTCTACACGGGTGGAACTAGAGAGCGTCATGTTGAGTGAAGTCAGTCAGAAGAGGGACAGATACAGAATGATCTCTCTCACATGAGGGATATAAAAACATAGCAAGGGAGCTTCAGATGGTCAAAGGCAACAGAACTGGAGATTTGGTCGACAGGAGTTCAGGAGTCTCTGAAGAAACTCCAGGGTTTCTCTGGAGGAGGTGAGAAGGTAGGGAGGGAGGGGTCTGTGATGGAAAGAGTTTGTAGGACATGGTGGAGGAAGTGGGTGTGGTGTTGCAATGATGTATGTAAATACATCATTAATATTATAAATATGTAATATTATAAATCATGGCACATCAATTAAAGGGGAGCGGGGTGTAGAGAGTGATAATACAGTGGATAGGGCTTTTGACTTCCACACAGCTGACCCGGGTTTGATCCCGCATCCTAATGGTCCCCCCAGTACATGGAAATTTCTTTTTATTTTTTTGCTTTTTTGGGTCACACCCGGCAATGCTCAGGGGTTACTCCTGGCTCTGCACTCAGGAATTACTCCTGGCGGTGCTCGGGGGACCATATGGGATGCCGGGGATCGAACCTGGGCTGGCATGGGCCGGCCACGTGCAAGGCAAATGCCCTACCCGCTGGGCTATTGCTCGCCCCTACATGGAAATTTCTGAGTCAGAAAATTTCTGAGCACAGATCTAGGAGTAACCCCTGAGCATAACTGGGTGTTGACCCCTCCCCCAAAAAAAAGCAAAATAAATAAATATAAGGGAGTGTGGTAGTGGGGATAAAAAAAGGAAGGGAAAAATTCTAGATCATTCAGAATCATGAGCTAGGAACAGGATTTACCTGCCTCAACCTTTCAGTCTCATACTACCTCTGTTGGAAACAGGAAATTACCCCCAGAGGGTCATATAAAGGCACCTCTCAATGGAAGTACCAATGAATGCTGCTATAAGCAGTGAGCGCCTTACCTGCTGTACTGTCCCTCCGACTCGACTTTTCCATTTGGAATGTGACCATTCGGTTTCATTAGACCGCTGTTTTTCTTCTGAAGATTGGGCCCAAGACACTTGAATGCAGAGAGATGTGGATCAATAATGGTGTTGCAACTTTCTTTTGGGGGAGGGAGGTGAGGTTTTCAAGCAGTGCTCTGGGGTCCCAAGGGCCCTTCTTAGTGATTTGGGGCCAGTGATTCAATGTCAGGGGCTGAGGCTGCAGACCTTGAGGGACCCAGATCACCCCAGCAGTGCTCAGGGGGTCTTCAGGGTGCATCCAACAATGCTAAGGCATCCAGTGGTGCTGGAGATGATACCTGGGTCTCTGTGTGCTGGGCAAACACCCTGACCTCTTTATTCTCTCCATCTGGTATCACAAATTTCTACCTTGGCAAAATGTTCCAGCACTCTTGAGTTTATTTCCTCCTCTTTTTTGGGGGTTTGCTTTTTGGGCCACATCCTCTGGTGCCCTGTGTGATGGCTCTGTGCTCAGGAATAACTCCTGGTAGTGCTCAGTGAACCATACGTGGTGTTGAATATTGAACTGGGTTTGGATGCATGCAAAGCAAGTACTTTGACCCCTGAACTATTTCTCCAGCCCAAACTGATCTTTTCTTTTTATTTTTTAAGTTTTTAACTTTATTTAAACACCATGATTTACAAAATTGTTCACATATAGTAGTTTCAGTACTCAATATTCAAACATTAGTCAGGTACTCAATATTCAAACACTAGTCCTACCAACAATGTGCTCTTACCACCACTGATGTCCCTAGTTTCAACCACCCCCAAGCCTATTCCCTTAGCAGGCACTAATTAATTTACTTTATATTGCTTATTACAATATATATATCTCATAATGGTGTTGCTAAAGTCATGACCTTTATACTGAGCTAATATGTGCAAATTGAGCCATCTGTGTTGTTGCTTTCACTATTGAGCTTAGTGGGCTTCTACTAAAATTTTTAATGAAATTGTTCTTATTAATTGTTACAGATATTCAATATTCAGCCCTAGTCCCATTACCATTGCAACTTCACACCATCATAATTTCCAGTTTTCCCAATCCCCCTTAAATCTGCCCCTATAGGAGATCCTCAACGCTTTTGTTTTATATGGCTTGTTATAGGTAATTTGCTAAAAATGATCAAGAAATGTTTTCTCAGATTATTCAATCGCACCATGGAACCATTAAGCCTTTGAATAAGAAATTAGTAATATGTTACAGGATAGAAAGTATGTGTTTATATTTTTTATTGGTTGCTTTCTAATTTACATGCTTTCTAATTTACATTTAAGTGTGGTGTACTACTTCGTTTATCAATATTGTAGAGTTTGAGATGTTGCTCCAGGACTTTCAAAATTTTTAATGGGGTCGTAAAGTTGGAGTTAAATTTTTAACTGAGTGGTGGTTTTGGGACAGGGTGTGATTGCCAGGCCTTTTAGACGAACAGGGAGATGGGGGCAGGTAGCCCATCCCAAACTCTATGAGCGTCTGGAGACTTCAGTCACAAAACCCACATCCCTGAGTTTTCCTTTTCTTTTTTTTTATCCCTGAGTTTTTCAATGGATTGATTACTGAGTGGAGCTTGTCTGAACAGTAGAATCTGGTCTTGAACATCATGGTGATTGTGGAGTGTGGAGGTTTTCAGCTGCTGGGGCTCTGTTGGGATGGGCCAGGGCCTCTCCCATCTCCTTTCAGGGTGCTTCAGTTGACTATGCCTGGCATGGGGACCAGAAGCATCTCTATCCTTTTTCTGTGTAGCGTGTGGGGTATACCTGGAAGTGTTCAGAACTCACTCCAGACTCAGTGCTCAAGGATCACTTATGGCAGTGCTCAGGGACCATATATAGTACTGGGGAATCAAACTTAGGGTCAGTTGTGTGTAAGCAAGTACCTTAATCCCTTACTTTATCTTTCAGTTGAGTCTTGGTTTCCTGATCTATAAATAAGAGTCAATTCTTTATCCTTTAAGGTGCTTGCAATGATTAAAATAAGCCTAGGAAGATCTTTATTTCAAACATTGCTCACTTTTGCAAGTCTTTTTTTTTTCATTTTTGGGTCACACCCAGCAATGCTCAGGGGTTACTCCTGGCTCTGCACTCAGGAATTACTCCTGGCGGTGCTTGGGGGATCATATGGGATGTCGGGGATCGAACCCGGGTACAAGGCAAATGCCCTACCTGCTGTGCTATCACTCTGGCCCCATTTTTTTTTTTTTGCTTTTTTGGGTCACACCCGGCGATGCTCAGGGGTTTCTCCTGGCTCTGCACTCAGGAATTACTCCTGGCGGTGCTGGGGGACCATATGGGATGCCGGGGATCAAACCCTGGCCGGCATGGGCTGGCCGCATGCAAGGCAAACGTCCTACCCACTGGGCTATCGCTCCGGCCCCTGGCCCCATTTTTTAGTTTAATATTTTTAAATTATTTTTTTTATTTCACTTTTCAAGTCTTTGAACTTAAAATATTTTTTTTTCAGCTGACGTGCAGCACAATTCCTTATTATCCTCCAAAGTATCACTTGGAATAATTCTGACATTCCTAGCTCAACAACATAATGGTTCTATTAGATCTCACTCATAACCCCACTTTAAAACAATAAAACTTCTCATGGGGAGACAATGTCTAGCAATCCTTGTCAGGGTTGCTAGACAAAATTTGTGGTGTTGATCCTCTGCTTTAGGTAAAATATCTTCATTATGTTTACTATAAAGGCAGGCCTCTTGCAAGAACAGGAGATTAGTGAGGGCAAGAAAAACTGAGTTTTATGCTAACTCTGAGAGTTCTACCTGTAGAGGTGTGCCAAGAAATGGACCTTTTGGCAGAAAACTTAATCGCATTTGGTGGAAAGAAGAAAATATCTACCTTATGACAGGTCTCCTTAGAGGCTATTTCGGAAGACTGGGTGTCCCCAAAGCTTAGCAAGTATGGGACAGGGAGGGTGGTATTAAAGCATGAAACCATATTAATTTGTCATTGATATGTCACTTTTGTTGTCCTCAGCCGAGCATCAGTGGGGCAGACCTTGATAAGTTCCGGGAGATTCTTTTGCGTCACTGCGATGTGAATAAGGATGGAAAAATCCAGAAGTCTGAGCTAGCCTTGTGTCTTGGACTGAAAATCAACCCATAATCCCCAGATGTTTTGCTTTTTGCTCTTGAAGTATTTCTGCGCTTCTGTTAGTACAACTGTTAACTGCTTTGCCAACAGAGACCCAGAGGGCCAATTTTCTAACAAGTGATAAGGTTATTCCTGAACATACTCAGGCTATCTTTCTGAAAGCATGGTGTAGTCCTGCCATAGTGAAAGGTCCCATCAGTATCTCTGACATTTCACCCTTGACCCTGGGCTTTTCTTCTGGTTCTTCAAAGACTCAGCTAACCCCTTGGCTCTGCTCTGTCTGTCCTCTCCTGGCCTCCAGGGAGGCAGGGGCAGTTTAATCTATTTCCTGCTGACTGTGGGTGTTTCTGAGATCCTGTATGTAGTTTTGTGAGTCTCTAAGTAGATTGTGACATGGAAATAAACCTACTGTTGGAAACAGAGAGGCTCTGACTGTGGTTTTTGTGCAGAACCTTTGAAAGCTCTTGCCTGATGGTTTGTTCTCTAATTCAGAGTGTATGTGTGTGTGGGGGGGTAGGACAGAGGTGAGGAGTGGAAGAGAGGTCAAGATCCAAATGGAAGCCAGACCACCAGTTCTTTTTTAATTTTTATTTTTTATAAGTATTTTATTATACCACCGTGAGATATACAATTACAAAGATGTTCATATTTGGGTTTTGGTCATACAGTGTTCCAGCACCCATCCCTCCACCAGTGCCCATCTTCTACCACCGATGTCCCCGGTTCCCTCCCCTCTCCCCCAACTTCGCCTCCATGGCAGGTTCTTTATTTCTTTCCCTCTCTCTCTATCACTTTCTCTTTTCCTTCCCTTCCAGATTGCAGATTACAGAACATACATTAAAGGGTTGTCATGCAGACCACCAGTTCTTATGTAGCTCTTGCAATCCCTAGTGAATTGGCATACAAGTAGGAGTTGTCAGCAGTCACTTTCAATTCATTGCATGGCGCGTAGCAGAGCTCTTACTGTGGGCTGGTTTGGCACTGAACTGCTTTGCGTCAGGCAGGTGGGAATACAATAGGAATTTGGAGAAAATATTTTCCAGGTGACCCAATCATTGACTTCTTCATTATTCCCCTCCATCTATTTTCAATAATGAAAATAACCAGAGAGCTGTAGCAGTAGGGTCTAATACCACTTAATGTCTTCAGTTCCTCTGTTCCACCATGGATCGCTATTCCATGTACTCCTGAAACCCTGACACTGATTCACGAGACTGAGCTGCTTTCTTCTAAGTCGGGGCAGAGATATGGAGTGGCTACCACTGTCCTTTACTGTCCTAATACTTAACTCTACATAACACCCGACCTTCTGCCAGGCTGAGCAGGAATTTTAGATTTAATGGAGTGTTAGCAATAACTCAGAAAAATTGCAGAAAGCGGCCAGAGTGATAGTACTGTGGGGAGAGCATCTGCCTTGCATGCGGTTGACCTGGATTTGATCCTCGGCATCCCATATGATCCCCGAGCACTATCAGGAGTAATTCCTGAGTGCAGATCCAGAAATAACCCCTGAGCACTGCCAGGAGTGACCTTAAAAGCAAAAAAAAAAAGGAAGAAAGAAAAAAATGAGCCTCCCCCCTCACCCCTCATTACCTCCTGCTTCCCTTTTTCACATCACCTTGGGTCTGGCTTGTAAAAAACAAACAAACAAACTTAAGTCCTGAGAATGAAGCGTTTCCTACATGCCAAATATTTCTAGGTGCTCTCTACACCTTAGGAAACTGAATTCTTAGCCAAACTGTATTGGTAGGAAGTGTCGTGATCCCACATATAAAGACACCAAGGTGGAGAGGAACTAGCAATGGTCTGTACTCACACAGCTCATAAGTGGGGTCTGTCTCCTAAGTCCGTATTTCTAACCAAATTTCATGACCTGGTGAGAGATCCCCTTCTCACAGGTATACCCTTACTGGGGAATCCCTTGTTGCCTGTAGCAGGACCGGTCTGGGAGAGTGGATCTTTCAATCTGGGTGACCCTGCAAGGGAGGTAAAGAGCCCTCTGGAAGTAGCCCAGGGCACACTGAATGTGCAGTTTCCTTCCAAATGTTAAGTAAACTGTGAACACACCCCTTCAAAGTATATATATTTCAAATATATAATATATATAAATATACTATATATTATATTATATTATATTATATTATATTATATTATATTATATTATATTATATTATATTATATTATATTATATTATATTATATTATATTATATTATATTATATTAATTATATTATATTATATTATATATTTGAATATATATTTGAAATATATATTCAAATATATATTTGAAATATATATTTGTATATACTTTGAAATATATATTTCATATATATATATTTCAGGGTTAAAATCATTTAAAGCATTAATGGAGGAGGGAGATGTCCATGACATTCTCTTGTTTTGGCAATCACATTGATTATTCATACAATCTTCTGGTTTCCTGGTGACTATAATTTTTGTAAATAAAAGAAGCCCTTTATTTTAATGTATTTGTATTTATTTTATGTTTTTACTTTATGCTTTTATGATTGGTTGGCTTCAGAAATCCTCCTGTGTATGTCACAGAATTCTCTTCTACAAAATTTTTTAAAACTTTAAAAATTGAGGTTATATATGACTGGTACAGCTTTTTTTGGAAAACAATATGGACATTCCTCCAAAAACTAGAAATTGAGCTCCCATTTGACCCAGAAATACTACTCCTTGGTAGGCAATACCACTCCCTGAAGGCCAAGAACACACAGCAGAAACACCATCTATACTTCTATGTTCATAGGAGCACTATTCACAATAGCCAGAATCTGGAAACAACAAGAGTGCCCGAGAACAGATGACTGGATAAAGAAACTGTGGTATATCTACACAATGGAATACTATGCAGCTGTTAGGAAAAACAAAGTTATAAATGCTCGAGATGAGAGTCTTGTACTGAGAGTATACCACCTACATGGCAGAGCCTGGCAAGCTACCTGTGTTTTATTTGGTATGCCAAAAACTAGTAACAATTATGGACCTCAATTCCATGACCTGAAGAATGGTTTGAGGCTCTTCCTGTCCCTGGAGCAAGCAGGTGCCCTTGGGCTACATTTGCTTGTGACAGGATGTATGGAGATGTTACTGGTGCCCACTCAAGCAAATTGATGAACAACGGGAAGACAGTGATAGACAGCGATAGACAGCCTATAAATGAATGGATATGGAGAGGGTCATGCTGAGTGAACTTAGTCAGAGGGAAAAGGACAGATATAGAATGACTGCATTTTTTTGTGGGATATAAAAAAAATAGTATGATACCAATATCCAAGACTAGGCAAAACATAGATGAGGAGGTCTTGTCAGTGGGTAGACTCTACTGCAATGATTTGTCCATCTTATAGCATGTGTGGGAGTCAGAAGTTAGGTAAGACAGAGAAAGGAACAGTGTACTAATAATTGTTGGAAATGATAATACCAGCCTAGAACTGAGCATTGAATGTAAGCAAAGGTATATACATGATAACCTCTAAAGGTATGTATTATAAGCCACAATGTGTAAGAGAAGGAAGTGTGTGTGTGTGAGAGAGAGAGAGAGAGAGAGAGAGAGAGAGAGAGAGAGAGAGAAGAAGCAAAGTGCCTGTCATAGAGGCAGACTGGGGGAGGGGGAGGGATTCAGGAGACATTGGTGGTGGGAAATGGGCACTGGTGGAAGGATGGTTGCTGGAACACTGTATGACTGAAGCCCAAACATGAACATCTTTGTAATTGTATATCTCATGGTGGTATAATAAAAATAATTTTAAAGATTGAGGTTATATATACATTCCTCCACCCAAGGTAGCAATATAAGTATAAAACAAAGAATTTTTCATTTTAATCTTTTTTTTCTTCCATTTCGGGGGCAGGGGTTTGGGTTAGACCTACCAGTGTGTAGAGAGTACTCGGGCTGAGGGGAATATATGTGATGTCAGAAATTGAAGCAGAAATTAAAATGCAAGACAAGCATCTTAATCGCTGTAATATCTCCCAGACCATTTTAAACCATTTTTAGGCCTACCATCCAGTTATATAAAGTTACAATCTGTGCAACCACTGTCTGTATCTAAAAGTTATTCATCATTCCAAGGAGAAACTCTGAACCCACTCACCTATAACCCACCATTCCTCCACTCCCTAACAGTAATCTCTAATCTATTATTTCTATGACTTTGCCTATTCCAGATTATTTATGTGATTTGAATCATTTAATATTTTCCCTTTGTGTATGAATTATTTTGCCTATAATATTTTCATGATTTGTCCATCTTATAGCATGCATCAGAATTTATTCCCTTTTACAGATGCATAACATCCCTTTGTATACTTTACACTTAGTTTATATACTCATCTGTTGATGGTTGTTCACTCTTTCTACCTTTTAGTTATTGTAAATAATGGTATAACAAACGTAGACACACTTATCTGAATTACTGTTTTGGATTAATTATTGTTTTGGATTTCATGTAAATTTCACAATATGAATTTCACAATATGAGGTAAAAATGATCATTCAAGCAATAAAAACAAAAAGATCAGTAAGTAGGACTACCTTAAATTTCAAAGCTTAACAGCAAAATTATCAGAACTCAATTTAGTCCACTTTGCTCTGCTTGTATCTTTTTTTTTTTTTTTGCTTTTTGGGTCACACCCGTCAATGCTCAGGACTACTCCTGGCTCTGTACTCAGGAATTACTCCTGGCGGTTCTCAGGGGACCATATGGGATGCCGGGGATCGAACCCGGATCGGCCGCATGCAAGGCAAACGCCCCTACCCGCTGTGCTATCGCTCCGGCTCTGGTATGCTGAACCAGAGACTCTCAGACATGGGGCAGAGCTGCTACTTGCTCTCCCTGTGCCCAGCTGCTCGTGAGGTGCCTGGGAGGCATGGCGGTTTCTAGCCCTGGCCTGCCACTCCAGCAGATCCTCAGAACAAGCCAGACACCCTCCCCTACTCCATGGGGCCCGCCATTTTCTACATCCGGACTTCCCTCTTGTCACAACTCCACCTAGCAGACCAGACTATCACAATCCGGCTCGCGGGCGTCCTAGCGGCCAGCGGTTCATCAATAAATGCTTTATTTAGAGGTGACTACAACGGTATGCCACCCGCACGGCAAGCTTGGCAAGCTGCTCGTGTAGTATTTGATATGCCAAATACCAGTAACATTTGTATTAGGTCATTCCCTTGACCTAATATAATTGTTTGAGGCTCTTTATGTTCCTGGAGCAAGCGGATGCCTTTGGGTTCTACTAGCATGAGACAGGACATATGGAGATGTTACTGGTGCCCGCTCTAGCAAATAGATGATGAATGGGAAGATAGTGATAGTGATAGTGATAGTGAACAGCAAAATAACATGAAATGGTAACTTAAAAATCACAAATGGGAGAAAATACTTGAAAACTGTTTTATAAGGTTTTACTATTCAAAAGTAAAAGGAACTCAATTCAATAACAATAAATCCAGTAATCTGATTTTTAAAATGGTATGTGTATCGTCTTCATATTTTCCTGTGGGTAATAGAGGAAATAAGGAAGACAATTTTCATCAGAAAATGATGGAATGATTAATATTATGCAACCTAAAAATGTTCGAATGCATTTGAAATTACGGAATCATTTCTTGCCTTCCCAAGTAATGCTCAGTAATGCCACTTGTAGTGTCACTCTGCTGACCAGGAAAGAAGCTTCATCCTGGTACCTGGTTGGTCCCACTGGTTCAATAATAGGGACAAGTGATGTAGCGCTAATTGGGGGAGGGGTCCAGTGGTGCTACCCCAGTAGTGTTCGAGGACTCCAAGAGTCGCACTCTGGGTGCTTGGAGCCTCCAGGAATATTCCTAGTGGTGCAAAGTTTCCATTATGTGCCTGGGATCAAATTCAGGTCTCTGTGCATGCAGGAATTGTGTCCCTGATCCCTGAGTTATTTTGATCTGCAAACACATTTCAAAAATTACTGGGGGTACAAACAAATTGCTAAAGGTGGACTGGAATGAATTTGGAGATAAACCCTAAGAAGAGATCAGGCTATCTGACACATTAGGAGGACAGCTTCTGTAATTTAGAGACATACTAGACAGAAAAGTATGTGTCATGGTTTTATTCCAGTATGTCAGATTGGGAGGAAAAATTTCCAACTCACTGAGGATATGGAAAGATGTGAGAAAGTTGGGGGTAGTGTGGGAGAGGAACTGGCCTTGGAAGTTAGAACATTTTATGGCATTTCTTTGATGGGATTTTAGCCCATCCTCCACTTTTCATTCATTCAGTGGTATTTTATATCATTAAATATCTGGCTGTCACCTTTTCCTTAATATGGAATTGGGACTTGCCTAATTGATTTCACTGAATCAAATGATTTTAAAACATTTTTTTAACTTATTTTCTGGATGTGAAAATGATCTTGTAGCAGAGCCGAGAAAATCTTTTTCACAGGAAAATCATTTCCAGGGAATTACAGCTTGCACCTTGAACTCATTATTTAATTAAACTGTCTTGATTAATCTGTTAGAATATGAAATGATTGACTCCACTTTTCACACCCCAGATCATAGTTAAGGAATCTCTTCTCTCATCATAAAAGAACACAGAAATCATGGTTTGCCTACCACCTAGTGTTCATCTCTTACGTGGACCCCCTAGTGGTAATGAAAATATGATCCCTGACGTTCGTTCCTCCATCACTTTAAATTAACAAGTTCCATTTAAGCTCTTTGACACAACATATTTGCAGGACTGCAGATCCCCTTGTTTGAGAAAATCAAAACTGGAGAGCAGTTGGACAGCCGCCTCAGGACACAATATGGGATCTGGTCAGCTGTTCCTTGTCTGGGATGACAAATACATTACAGCAGACACAATCCAATTAGCCCGTGGTCCTTGTGAATGGGGTTTGAGCACATCAGCCTGAGCACCAGAGATCTTTTTTGTGCCACAGCTCTTTATCAACAGAAACTTCCATGTTCACCCCAAACTACCAGAAAACCCTTCGTTCTCCCCTTCAACAGTGTAAGCGATGGAGTGGGTGAGAAAGAAATTCTTTCTTGGAACTAGTAGTGTCAGAGTCTGGCGTGGCATCTCAGATTCAGCTAATTTGCAGCCGGAAGAGATCCAGACCCATCTACTTCAGACCCACAGCTGCGCTGCTTGGCCAGCCCCATGTGGAAGCAACCCAAGGAGCTGACCTCCCAGTAAGGGGCTCGGCCATCCCCTGGCCGAGTCCAACATTGGTCCAAGGGTTTGCTCTCATGAGCGGGGAGAGACCATGCTGGCCGGACTCGGAGTGGAGTTTTGGGCCCTGCCCTTTCCCCCCCACCTCCATGCCAGTTGCCCCGGAGAGAGAGAGACCCACCCACACCAGACCCACATGTCCCTTGGCGATATTTTCATAGGATACTGAATTTTGCATAAGGTTCTTCCCAATTTCTTTCACATTTATACATAGTAAACAGTTATAGACATGTTTTAACTGATACCAGTAAGCCTGGCAAGTAGCCAGAACAAACCACACATCATGCAGTTAGTCATTCTCAACATCCAGACTCCATAGTTCCTCAGAGCTCCATCCAAGAGAAAACCTGATCTTCCCCCTTTAAGTTTCATCATTAAATGCTCGGATTGAGAGCCTTCTACTGAGACTATACCACCTACACGGTAAAGCCTGGCAAGCTACCCATGTTTTATTTACTTTTATGCCAAAGACTAGTAACGATTATGGACTTCAGTTCCATAACCTGAAGAATGGTTTCGGGCTCCTCCTGTCCCTGTAGCAAGTAGATGCCCTTGGGTTGCACTTGCTTGTGACAGGACTAATGGAGATGCTACTAGTGCCCACTCGAGCAAATCGATGAACAATGGGAAGACAGTGATACAGTGATACAGTAGTGTCAGAAATTGAACCCAGAACTTCTCATCATGAGCTATGTACTCTACCTCTGTGGCAATATCTGCTGCCTCAAGAGATTGCTTTTTTGGTTGTTATTTGTTTTGGGGCCACACTCACTTCTGGAGATGCTCAGGGACCATATGGGATGCCGGGGATCAAACATGGGTGGGCGGTATGCAAGGCAAACACTACTGGCTGTACTATCACTGGCCCCCTTATGAAACTGCTTTTTAAATGGATAATGCAAAGTGGTACTAAGTGAGACCAGCTGATGTCTTCAGATTCTTCTCTGAGGGATTGGAGAAAAAAAATTATCTTATTTCAGAAGAAAGTCGCTGCCTGAATAAACAGTACCCTGATGGGAAAGACTCTGAACTCGATTTCCCCCCCCCCCCCAGTAAGCCATGCTTACTGGCTTTATGCACTTGGTGGGCTCAAGGGACCATATGGAGTGTCAGGGATTGAACCTCGGTCAGCTATGTTTAATGCCAGCTGCACTCTCTCTGCAGCCCCCAGAACTAGAATTTTTGAATACCAGTTTGTACCAGTTTGTACCATTTAATATCAACTTTTATTACCTGTTATTTCCAGAATTACATTTCTTCTATTTATAAGATCAAATGACAGACTGACACACTTCTTAGATTCCTTGCAACTCTAACTACACAGTTGATTGTTGCAGGGTCTTTAACTTAATGAATCACTTTCTGGTGATTCATTCATACCAGAATCATAATCCTTCTGTGTTATTGCATATTGAGAAAGATGCTTTTTCTCAAAGGACCAAACAGGCTTTCTGAAACATAGGCTAGTGGTAAAGGTGATGGGGAGACAGAGATAAATCTTGGAGTTCCTAATATCAAACAGCAAAAATGTTGACCTTTTCTCAGTTTCCAAATATATTTTCTTTGTTCAAGTTCTTTCTTTTTGGTGGGGATGGGGTGGAGTGGATAGTTAGGCCATATCCAGCAGTGCGCAGTGGCTATTCCTGGCTCTGTGCTCATGCGGGTGTCAGGGATTCAAATCAAGGCTGTAGCAGTATAGCCACATGCAAGGCCTTATCTCATGTTCTCTCTCTTTCTCCCTCTCTCTCTCACACACATTTTTCTCCTCTTTGCTTATGTTCTTTATTAAAGAAATATGAATGAAAACTACAAGAGAAAAAAATTTTAGTCACATGATAGAAATGGAAATTGAGAATGGAAATGTGGTTAATTCCCAATGGGTTACATGGAAAAAATGTCCCATTGTAAATGCCCCAGCTAAATTATAAACCCTAAGCTGACTTTTCTCCACCATTACAGTATGGTTGCTTCAATAGTTGTCCCTACCACAAAGGGCCACTAGGATTGGGTTTGGGGTGGGGGGAGATGGGTAATCTATAGGCAATATGTATAGATTTCTTTTTTTTTCTTTTTTCCTTTTTGGGGTCACACCCGGCGATGCTCAGGGGTTACTCCTGGCTCTGCACTCAGGAATTACTCCTGGCGGTGCTCAGGGGACCATATAGGATGCGGGGGATCGAACCCAGGCCGGCACAGGCCGGCTGCATGGAAGGCAAACGCCCTACCTGCTGGGCTATTGTTCCGCCCCAATATGTATAGATT
The DNA here is from genome assembly GCA_021461705.1 of Cryptotis parvus. NCBI lineage: Eukaryota > Metazoa > Chordata > Mammalia > Eulipotyphla > Soricidae > Cryptotis > Cryptotis parvus. The sequence goes on from JAJIBD010026840.1 coordinate 32,364, forward strand.
TCTATTTTCCATGAGGGAAATGGGGGGTATATATTCTGGGCTAAGAGATGAGACGGGGGTCTGGGTCTGCAAAGAGGAGAGGACTCAGAGGAGGAGATGTTCTGGCACTAAACGTTTGCATTGCCTTATAGATAACTTTCTCTGCTAGATAATTTCTGGCAACAATATTCTGACCCTGTGGAACACTGTCAACTTTCATTGTTCTTTGTAATTAGGGAATGGTAAAAGTTTGTTTTGAAGGTTGGGATCAACATAGCCAAATAGAGACGACCTAAGTTCATCTTCTTTTGAAATCACAATAAATCTGCATCAAAACTTGGATTAATCTTTGTAGAAACTCACCTGAAACCCTGAAAAACCAATCGTCACAGTAAGGGGATAAAAAAAAGAGAGAACCCTGATGGACCCCTGATCACAAAGCCAAGGTAAGCCCTTAACACTACTGGTGTGATCTAAAACAAACAAAAAATAATAATAATAGTAATAATAATAATAATAATAATCACTGTATCACTGTATCACTGTCTTCCCGTTCATCATCGATTTGCTCAAGCGGGCACCAGTAACATCTCCATATATCCTGTCTCATGCTAGTAGAGCCCAAGGGCACCTGCTTACTCCAGGAACATAAAGAGCCTCAAACTATTCCATCAGGTCATAGGAATGAGGTCTATAATTGTTACTGGTATTTGGCATATCAAATACGACACAGGTAATAATAATAATAATAATAACCAATGCAAATAATAAATGTCACTTTAATAGACATCTCTCCTCTATTGAGAAGGGACCCTTGAAACACTGAAGGAAGTAGGTACTCTGGTGTTGGGGAGATGCTGGAACAAAGTATGCATGAAAAGTATAATTAATAGTAATATAAATCATGGTTTCTCAATAAAAATGGTAAAAGTAAATAAATAGGTAAAATAAATTTTAAGAGAAGTCATTTTATTTTCAGCCCTTCTTTTATTTTGGGTTATATTGGTGATGCTCAGGGGGTTGGTCCTGGCTCTGCAAGCAGGAATCACTCCCTGGCAGTGTTTGGGAGACCATATAGGATGCTGGGGATTGAACTCAGGTTGACTGTGTGCAAGGCAAACACTTCTACCTGCTGTATTATCACTTCAGCCCCACCACTTTATTTTCAAGAATTTAAATTAAGGTCTGGAGATAGGTCAATTGATGGATGGTTAATTAAAAGAGCAAAAAGTATGAAGAGGAGCTAAATACCCTCTTCAACAAGTGATCTTGGAAAACTAGTTGGTCACATGCAAAAAAATGAATTCAGTTCCCTTTCTAACACCATGAGCCCATTCTTCCCTCCGTTGTTTTTTCTCTTTTGTTCCTGGATCACAATTAAAAAATTGGTATCAGTGAATTATACTGGTGTAAAATAGGGATGCAGAACAGTCAGAACAGCAGAACAGTCAGTGTTCTGACTGTTCTGATACAGTCCAGAAGTCAAACTGTATTGGGTTTATCCAGTCACTACTGTTTAATTTTAGTTGTTTGATTTAACTCCTCTAAACTTTTTAGGGGGAATTAATTATAAGAAGAATGAGCTCAGAGGATGTTAGGAAATTTTAGTAATATAATGTATTTAAAAACATTTCTTACTGCTAATATGAGAGGTTTTGCCTCTGGTTAAAGGTGTTTCAGACATTTGGTTTGAAAGAATAATTCTGAAGATTTTTGAACTTCCAAACCCTCAGTGAGCTTCTTTTCCACCTTATGACATGGTCAATCTTGTGTGTGGGACTTGAGACTGTCAAATCTTTGCTTTGTCCTTGCATTACTTTTGTTGGACTGTCTTGAGGTTGCCTTTTTTTTTAAATTTATTTAAACACTGTGATTTACAAAGTATGAAGTTTTTTTGCAATACAGTTGCTAGAAAGGCTTATCATTCAGCACCAATCCCACCACCAGTGTCCCTCCTGCACCACCAGAGACCCGCATTTTCTTTTTTTACATCACATTTACTGTATTTAGAAAAATTATTATATCACCGTATGGTATACAATTACAAAGATGTTCATAATTGGGTCTCCATCATACAGTGTTCCAACACCCATCCCTACACCGTGCCCCATTCCCATAACACTCCGTCCCACCCACTCCCAGCCTGCCTCTATAACAGGCCCCTTTTCTTTCTCTCTTTCTCTATCTCTCTTTCCATCTCTGTCTTTGTATTTTTTTCTCTCTCTCTCTCTCTCCTCTTACATTGCCCTACAGATATTTATGGTTTAACATGTAAATATCTATGTGTACATTCAATGGTGAGTTCTAGTCTGACATTACCATTCCCCATTCCCCATCAGTTTGTTACACCTAAAATGTTTGTAAATGATCATTACAGTGTATATATGTGCAAGATCCTGGGAAGGACCTGGTCCTAAACTTGACTATTATCTAAGTCTGTTATGTGGCAGCAGAGCAGCCGCACACCTGTGCAGCTGTGGGTCTGGTTTGTCTCTCTTCTCCGGCTTTGCTAGCTGTGGTGGCTGCCTGCTTGTAGCCACACCTGCTGGGGCAGGGAGATGGAAGGGATGGGGGGAGGAGCCTAATCCCTGTTCCAAGTCTGGCTGGCGCAGCCTCCCTCTCGTGTCTGCTGACCCTAGGAGCTATGGCTCGGCCAGGGGCTGAGCCATTTACCGTCCCTCCCATGGCTCCATGGGTCACTCCACATGGGTCGATGTGGCGCAGCTGTGAGAGACCCTCATTTTCTACTCACTCCCCATCCCCATCCCTTGCCTACTCCCTTAGCCTGTGTCGATCATTATTGCCCATATAAGGGAATGGTATTGACCAAGCCAAGCCATGGATTTTTTTTAATTATACCATCGTGAGATATACAGTTACAAAAGTGTTCATATTTGGGTTTCAGTCATACAGAGCTCTAGCACTCCATCCCTCCACCAGTGCCCATTTCCCACCACCAATGTCCCCTGATTTCCCCTCTCCCCCAGCCTGCATCTATGGCAGGCAATTTTCATTTCTCTCTCTCTCTCTCTCTCTCTCTCTCCCTTACATATTGTGGCTTGCAATACATTTAGAGCTTATCATGAATATCCTTTTACCTACTTTCAGTGCTCAGTTCTACACTGGTATTTTCATTTACAATAATTATTAGTACACTGTTCCTTTCACTGTATGACCTCTGACTCCCACACATTTGCAGTAGGTTCTACCCACTGACAAGATCTCCTGATCCATGTTTTGTCTGGACTTGGATATTGATATCGTGCTATTTTTTTTATATCCTGCAAATAAATGCAGTCATTCTTTATCTGTCCCTTTCCCTCTGGTTAATTTCACTCAGCATGATTGAGGTTGCCATTTTCATCTTAAATATCAAAACCACTCTCCTTCGTATCTCAAAACTCCTAAACATCGAACCAAAATTTTATTCCCGTAGTAATTTAAGTATAGAGTTGAATGAAAAGTGTTGTACATGTGATGGTGGAAAGGAAGAATGGTTTGTGTGAATATCTGCTTGGCATATATCCGGCTATTTTTCTTATAAAGTGGTGCACTTCTGAGTCAGCACTGATTACTACATGCTCAATTACAGTAATCTCCTGGTCTACGTTAATATTGCTAATGATATCACTTTACAAGTCATAATCTGAGAGTCATTCTCAGCTGTTGCATCGGGATCATAGCGTTTGGATAACTGCAAATTAAGGCAGTGCCAGAAAAGGCCATACTTGTTCTGTCAGAAAGATCTGTTGAACAGTGCAGCCTGTAATTAGATCAAGCACATTGTCACCAGTGGGCTGGCTAGCCTGGTTCACGTGCTTGTGGGTTGGTGATGACCTTTAACAGATGCACTCTTAATCTAAAACCCTTGAGTCCAGAGTAAATAAATAATGCTTTTCAACTGACAGCATCAGCTTTTAAAAAAATATATTTGGGTTGGCACCTTCTGATTTTATGAAGATCATGGTTGAGACTGCTTACGGAATCCAAATGGCCAGCCCCATCTATGATCTTGGCTTGGGAAACTTGGGGTCCTTTCAACTAAAATCACTTTCTCACTGCCACCTCCCCGCACACAGCCCAGTTTCATGGGATGCATGCCAAGTTGATGGGATTCATGGGTACATTCATGGGTACACCAGTCTTTGGGCTGAAAGCCCTACAGCTCCCTCTGGAGGGAGGTGGGCCATTTCCCCACCCTGCTGAAGCCCTGGCAACTGTGCCCATACTACATTACTGTCACCATACAAGAGACCCAACTTCACTGCTTTATGGCTATTCTTGGAAGACACTTCAAGCTGACAAAACTAAGTACACAGGTCTTTGGGCGGAAAAACTCTGGAGCCTTTTTAGAGTGGGGGGGAGGGCTGCCTTCCCCAACCACCTCCACCAACTCTTATACTGCTGGAAAACCCAGCAGCCACACTCACATGCCACAGCTGCTACCTTGTAAATGGCCCAGCCTCACAGTCTCAAAGACAAGTCAACCTGATGAAAGTCACTGGTACATGGGTTTTCAGGCTGGAAACTCTGGGACATTTTTGGAAGGGGTGGGTTTAGAAGCTTCCTAACTCTACAGATCCTAGAGCTGCTGGAGTGTTTGACCACAGAACACCTCCAAATTTCACAATACTGACAGCCCAGTAGAAGCATAGCAAGTCAGTTGGGAAAGTAGCTAACTAAGTTCAACACACAAAATCAATAACACACAAACTCAATGACTTTAATAAACCCATTGTGAGATAGAACAATTTTCACAAATTTTCTTTTACTGAACTATTTTTTGATAACTCCTTTTACCATATTATTATTATTATTATTATTATTATTATTATTATTATTGCTTTTTTGGGTCACACCCGCGATGCTTTGGGGTTACTCCTGGCTCTGTACTCAGGAATTACTCCTGGCGGTGCTCAGGGGACCATATGGGATGCCAGGATCGAACCCGGGCCTGCACAGACCGGCATTGTGCGAGGCAAATGCCCTACCCGCTGGGCTATTGCTCTGGCCCCAAACAATGTAAAATAAATTACCTTGTGCCTCCTAAAACAACAGGGTTGGGAGGTTAGATCAGAAACTGAGAAGGGGGGCAGAGTGATAGCCCAGCGGGTAGGGCGCGTTTTGCACGCCGCCGGCCTCTGCCGGCCTGGGTTCGATCCCTGGCATCCCATATGGTCCCCCCGAGCACCGCCAGGAGTAGTTGTGTGCAGAGCCAGGAGTAGCCTCTGAGCATTGCCGGGTGTGACCCAAAAAAGGCAAAAAAAAAAAAAACTGGGAACAGGGACCAGAGCAATAACACAGCGGGAGGACGTTTGCCCTGCATGCCGCCGACCAGGTTCCTTCTCTGGCATCCCATATGGTCCCCCCTGAGCACTGCCAGGAGCAATTCCTGAGCAAAGAGCCAGGAGGTAACCCCTGAGCATGCTGGGTGTGACCCAAAAAGAAAAAAAGAAACAGAAACTGGGAACAAAGGTGGAAGGAAGGTCACACTGGTAGGAGAATTGGTGTTGGAACATTGTATGTCCAAAATATCTGTATTATAAACAACTTTGAAAACCATGGTATTTAAAGTTTTAAAAAATTATGTACTTTCTCCTGTTTTATTGTTTTTTTCAATATTTTTCATTTCAATTTCTGGAAAGACTATGCCTACCCATTCACTACCACCACTCCCCACCACCAAAATAAGATTATTTGGGGCATTTACCTTGTATACAGGTGACCTGTGTTCGATCCCCAGAATCCACATGGTCCCCAAGCACTGTCAGGAGTAATTTCTGAGTGCAGAGCCAGGAATAACTCCTAAGTATTGTCAGGTGTGACCTCCCACCCACAGTAAAGGATTATGTACGTCAACTGTTGCTTACAAGGAAAGTTTACGTCCAAATATTAGTTTTCCTAATTTTTTTTTTTAGACTCAACTAACAACAGAGGTTTTAAACCCAGAGTATGACTCCTAAGAGCCAAATTTCAGGTTACTGAGAGCAGAGAGACAGCTCAATAGGCTGGGCGATAAGCTTTGTATGTGAGAGATCTGGGGTTGATCTTTAGCACCACATATGGTTTCCGACACTGAGCCAGGAGTAGCCTTAAGTACTGCCAGGTGCCACCCTCAAACAAAAATACCCTAAAAATTGAAGATAGGAGAGTCATTTGCTTACATGACTAATTGGCCCTTTCCTCCCCACATCTCTATCTGGCCTACATGCCAAAGAAATAACTTGGCCTACACGCCAAAGAAATAACATGCCAAAGAAATAACTTGGCCAGATATATCCTGGTTATTAATCCCTTATCAGCTGGATATTGGGTGAATAGACTTTCCCAGTCTGTGGGCTGTCACTGTATCTTGGTCATCATTTATTTTTGAGGTGCAGAAGCTTTATGGAATAAAAGCTTTTTTTTCTTTCCCCCTTTTTTAAAGTATTTTTATTATATCACTGTGAGATATACAATTACAAAGCTTTTAATATTTGGGTTTTTGGTCATGCAGTGATCCAGCACCCATCCCTCCACCAGTGCCCATCTCCCACCATCAATGTCCCCGGTTCCCTCCCCCTCCCCCGCCTGCCTCCATGGCAGGCTCTTTATTTCTTTCCCTTTCTCCTATCTCTTTCTCTTTTCCTTCCCTTCCAGATTGTGGATTACAGAACATACATTAAAGGGTTGTCATAAAAGATACTTTTTGCCTGTATTTAATGCTCAGTTCTAGGTTGGTATTAATACTTTCGAAAATTGTTAGCACACTGTTCCATTTTCTGTCTTATCTAGCCTCTGACTCTCACACGTTTGTGATAATTTGTTGCAGGACACCTAAAAGCCTAAAAGCCCCTGCATCTGTCCTGGATTGCCTCCTGCAGATCACTTCGTAGATAGGTGGGTAGTTTAAATGTGGCAGTTTATCTGACCATGTATTCTGTACTGGCTGGTATAAATATTCTCTCATGCTACCACAATCATCGTGGGACTAGCTAGATCTTACCAGCATATTTGCCTGGCCACGTTGGATCTCTAAGTAATTACACCAGAGAGAAATGTTGTTTGCCTCCAAGCAAGCAAGCATGGCCCCCTGATAACTCAAAGGCAACTAAAATACAAAACTACCGTGAAGTAGACGAGACTCTTGTGAAGGCTTGGAGAAATATTTAACTGGCATTAGTATTAGTCTTTGGTACAGAGACATGCCATCTCAGAAACCCCCTTCTCTACCCTATAAAGGCATTTCCAGGCAGATATTGGCTCAAAACATTAGCATATAATAGGGCCTAGGTGAGGTGCTGGGAAAAATTACCTAAGGGCATTTGACCCTTCCTGCTTCCCATAATAGTGGGAGGTCTGAGTTGCAGGGGTATAAAACCAGCCTGCTTCCTCTCTCTTTCGCTCTCTTTTGGGCTCTCTTTTGGGGCTCACACTCTTCTTGGAAGTCTTTGTCTCCTCTCTACAGGGCCTTTACAAGTGGTGGCCGCCATCTTGGCCTACACGTGGTTGGGATTCTAGCTGGGAATCCTAAGCACAGGGTTTTTCCTATTGCTGATTTATATCCTGAACCTGTGATAAGCAAAGCCTTTTAAAACTTCATCGGATTCCTGAGTCTTCATCCATTCTCTGCCGGCTTCAGAGGTAGAAGGAATTCGCTTCCTGGCACTGTTGAGGACCCCAGTGGCGTCCCTAACAATAATTTCCACCTTTGACAAGACCTCCTGATATATGTTTCACTTGACCTTGGATATTGGTATCATAATTTGCACATATATATTTATGTCATGCAAATAAATGCAGTCATTTTATATCTGTCTCTCTCCTCTGGATAATTTCACTCAACATGATCTTCTCCATGTCCATCCATTTATAGGCAAATTTCATAACTTCATTTTTTCCTAACAGCTGCATAGTATTCCATTGTGTAGATGTACCAAAGCTTCTTTATCCAGTCATCAATTCTCGGGCACTCTGGTTGTTTCCAGATTCTGGCTATTGTGAATAATGCTGCTATGAACATAAAAGTAGGAATGGTGTTTCTGCTGCATATTTTTGGCTTCCCAGAGTATATTTCCAGGAATAGTATGGCTGGGTCAAATGGAAGTTCAATTTCTAGTCTTTGGAGGAATGTCCATATTGTTTTATGGAATAAAAGCTTTAATGGAGTGTTGCTTGTACCAAGTACTATTACAGATTTTAAAAAAATGAACAGAATCTTACTGAGTACATTGTAAAATTGTTTTAATCAGAACTTTCAAGTACTCTATTCAAATCTAACAAGTTTTAGAATGCTGAAAAAGAAACAACTAATGTGAATTCATCAACATTATTTTTAATGGATATGACATATGGTAAACTGGAAAATTACACATATGTAAATCACTAGATCACTAGATCACTAGACATCCCGTTGTTCATCAATTTCCTTGAGCGGGTGCCAGTAACATTTCCATTTGACCCTATCACGTGCCAGTGTAGCCCAATGGCATGTGGTTGTTTCAGGAATACGAAGAGCCTCAAACCGTTCGTTCATGGTCTTGACGAAGAAGTCTGACCATCTTTTATATTTACATATGTAAATATAAAAATATATACAAGGCTGAAGTGATAGTACAGTGGATAAGACACTTGCCTTAAACACAGTCAAACCAAGCTTGATCTTGGCATCCCATATGGTCTCCCAAGCCCACCAGAAGTGATCCCTGAGCACAGAACCAGGACAGTTATGGTCTCAAAAAACAATTATATACATACATGTATGTAAGTATATATGTTAATTAAAATATTACATGGTAAAAGTACAAATAAAAATAATGTAAGTCCCTTACCCTGACTAGATACACGTTTTTTATTCATTTGTTTATTTTTTAAATTATTTTTTGGCTTTTTTTGGGTTATACCCAGCAATGCTCGGGGTGACTCCTGGCTCTGCACTCAGGAATTGCTCCTGGCGGTGCTCAGGGGACCATATGGGATGCTGGGGATTAAACCTGGGTTGACCGTGTGAAAGGCAAATACCCTACCTTCTGTTCTATAGCTCCAGTCCCACATTTGTTTATTTTTTGCTCTCACTTTATTTAAAGACCATGGTCTACAAAGTTCTTCATTATTTGTTACAGCATTTAGTATTTCAACATCAATCCCACATCTATCACCTACCCTTCACCACTGTCTCCATTTTCCAACCATCCCTCAAGTCTGTCCCTATAGCAGGTCAACAATAACTTACTTTATATTGCTTGTTAGCGTTAAGTGGCTAACAGAATGTTCAGAAAATTATTTCTGTAGAAAAAAATTGTGAAAGTTGTTGTATCTCACCTTGGAGACATTAAATCCTTGTCTGAGGTTTTATTAAGCTGTTGTTGCAAGTTAAGTCTTCTGTGTTAATGTTTTTGTAATCAGCATTGGTTGGCTTCTGCATCATATTCCATCCAATTTGGTATGGAACCTTAGTAGAATTTGAACAAGTTGCTCCAGAAAACCCAGAATATTTAACCTGTCAGTTAACTGGGCAGTTATATATTTAACTAGGCATGACTCCCAGGCAAATCGATGAACAATGGGAAGACAAGTGATAAGTGACTGCTAGGTCTTCCAGAGGTACAAGGAGGTGGGGTTGGTCCCACCTTGGAGCCCATCCCGCCTCCAAGAAGACCAGGAGATTTCAGTCACAAAGACTTACGAGCCTGGAGTTTTCAGCAGATTAGGTTCTCTGTGGCACTCAGTCCTGAATTGGTAAGGTCCGGCCAGAGGCATGACGGCAGCCTGGGGTGTGGAAGCAGCTGCAGGGGCTTCGTTTGGATGGGTGTTCTCCCGCCCTGTTCTGAGACCACCCCAGAGGACTCAGCTAGGAATAGAGAGCCAAGGCTTTTTTGCAGCTAGTTGATCTCTTTGGAGATTTATTTATGATTCTCTGGAGCAAGGCTGATATATGAGCTTGCATGGTGGCATCAATTGTAGTTCTGACACACATGTGTATAAAATAACAACAACTTATATAAAAATAAAATAAAGTAGATACACTCTTATTGCTGACAGGGTTTCAGTCCATGGAGTGATCAGGATCTCTCTGGCATATGTGTGGGACTGAATTAAGTTTAGGGCCTCAATCTTGGCTGGTGCTCTTTCTAAGCTCCTGAGCCATCTTCAGGTTCTTTTTGTTGGGGATTCCTTGCAGTAGAATGGTCAGGATTTCCCTCAGCACTTTACAAGGTTTTAACTCGTGGTCTTGTGCTTAATGGACATGCACCTCAAGCCACCGAGCAGTCTTCCAGGCTCTGTGGTTTCTTTTTGAAGGAAGGTGATAGCTGAATAATTTAATAACATGTAGATTAAAACCATAAAATTTGAATGCCATTTTGTCCAATCATTTATCTAGGGAATGGTTTTAGCAAAGCTACTTGAACACAGAAATCCATTATAGTTTGATTATAATAATAAAATATTAAAAGCAGCCTACAATGGGAGTATGTATATTTAATAAAATTGTAAACCATTTATTCTAGCAAAACAGTGGTTCACTTGGACAGGTGAAGTCTAGATTCAAATGTCTTGTTTGAAATGCTGGCTCATTACTGAGCACTGTATTCACAGAGCTTGACTTCCTCACTGAAGCAGTTCATCAATGGAGCCTAGTGTGATGTCCTGTCACTCAATGGAGTGACAGGACATCACCACATGCCCAGCACCAGGCCCATGCTCTCTTGAATAGCCTTTATCCTGGGGGCAGCCCTCTGGGCTGGCTGGAACACCATGTACATGGAGCACTTGAGTGGCAAGACATGAGAAATGGGCTCCATAGGGCTCTAAATCTGTTGTTCACCCAATTAATTTGGGTTATTCAGAGTCTCACTCAGAGAAGACCTGAACATGAATGAGATGTGGGAGGTAAGAGCAGCATTTGTTCAGCACTTTCAATGCTGCAAATAGAACCAGAGAAGGAAAACATAATTTTGTTGAGATTTATTTTGGCAGTATTTATACTGGTTAAATGTTACCAAGAACAGTGTCTGTATTTTATAAGCCCTCAATTAATTATCTGTGGAATGAATCATAAATCTATGATGCTTGATATTAGGGAATAGGGCTCATTAATCTCTTTGATACTTAAGGACACAGATGGCAATTAAGACTAAGTTTGGATATGATCATCAGGGAAATAAAGAGTAAAATCAACATTAAAAGATGAGTAGGCAGAATAGGAATGGGCAGGTGGCCCCAAGCACCCTCATCCCCTCTACCAGAAAACTCAGCAGCCCAGGTCACACCTGCCATATTGCTGGCTGAGAAGCAGCCCAGCTCCACAACTCATCTTCAAAAGAACATGGTCTCGCCCAGTCACTGACAACTCTCGTGCCCTCATGGAATAGGAGCAGGCAAATTCCCCCTTCTGCCTGAGGGCACACAGCCCTAGTCACACTCAACACCCTCCAACATAAAAATGCCCCAGCTTTACAATTGAAGCTTATCAAAATGCCAAGCCACCAAAACTTTCCAGCTCTGTAGGTCCTGGGTCATGGGACTGCATAAGCAACCTCATGACATCTCCAAATTTTAGTACTGTCAGTCCAGTAGAATCAGAGCAAATCTGATAGGAAAGTCGCATAGATGACCACCAAGCTCAATGAGTGTAAACAATAATACAGAAGGCTAATTAACAGCAACAAGCCCAGTAAATCCTCAGACAATGACTTTAGCAACACCATTGTGAGATATAACAGCTATCATAAGTTATCACAACAGTCACAAGTTGACTTTTATTGTTCTAAGTTTTGATACTTCCATTTCTTTTGTGTTATAACAAATAATATTTGGTAAGTTTGTGCCTATAAGGGGGAAGACTGAATGGTGGGTGTGAAACCGAGGACATTGGTGGAGGGAAGGTCACACTGGTAATGAGATTAATGTCAGAACATTCAATAGCGGAAACAACTGTATTATGAACAACTCGGTAAATCACGCTGCTATAATTTAAAAAAAGAGTAAAATATGTCAGTTTGCATCCCAACACAGCAATTAAAAAGTGAATAGGAAAGAAGTCGCTCACTGAAAAGAAATATGTTCAGACCAAAAGTATAAAAATAATAGGAAAAAGTAATGCCATAGACAAGAAATATTTGAGAGCAAAAAACCTAGTCAAAGGCTTATATAATGGTAAACAAAGAGGTCATTTACTGGCAATTGGTAATCTCACTGTAATTTCAGTAGAACAAATTAGGCAAAAGGCAGAATGTGATATTAGAGACAAAGACAATCAGAGAGAAACTGAGACACAGAGAGACAAAGAGCTAACAGTTTATAGTTTTTCAATTAACATGTGAATTATACCTCAATGTGTTTTTTACACCGTTGTGTGGCAGGAGTGATATCTCTACGCTAATATTTTGAAGGTGTGGGGCCGGGCGATAGCCCAGCGGGTAGGGCGTTTGCCTTTGCAGGCGGCCGGCTGTCGGCCCGGGTTCGATCCCGGCATCCCATATGGTCCCCTGAGGACCACCAGGAGTAATTCCTGAGTGCAGAACCAGGGAGTAACCCCTGAGCATCGCCGGGTGTGACCCAAAAAAGAAAACAAACAAACAAACAACAAGAAAATTTTTTGAAAGTGTAAATATTTTAGTTAGAGAATAGTGTCAGTGAAATACCTAATTATTTCTATATATGATCTTTAGCACACCATATACTATTTTCTTACATAGCGCAGAGTTATAAGCATCTTAGAAAACAATTGTGGTCAGGCAAAAAGTAATAAATATTAGAGAAACAATTTAATTGTGTTAAATTAGACTTCTATATTCTAATTATTTGTCACTTTTACTATTTGCCAAAGTCGATATTATTTTTACTTTGTTTTTGGCAATATCTGGCAGCTCTCAAGAATTACTTCTGTGCCAGGTGTCATGACCTGTGTGATGCTGAAAATCAAATCTGGGTTGGTTGTATGCAAAGAAAGTACCTTACATGCCCTACTATCTCTCTGGCTCAAGACAGATCATTTAAAATTTAAACTGTGAAAAAATTCTTTGCTCCATATATTGTTGTCATTGTTCATTGCCAAAGCACAACTATGCTTTTCAGTTTTATCACTTTAAAAATAACCTAGGGGCCGGAGTGATAGTCCAGCAGATAGGGTGTTTGCCTTGCACGCAGCCGAACCGGGTTCGATCCCTGGCATCCCATATGGTCCCCGAGCACTGCCAGGAGTAATTCCTGAGTGCAGAGCCAGGAATAACCCCTGAGCATTGCTGGGTGTGACCCAAAAAGCAAAAAAAAAAAGAGAGAATAACTTAAATTCCTAATCCTTTCCTTCTAAACATCAAATAGTGACTTCACTTATTTTTATATAAATTAATATTATTGCTGTTAATATTATAAAGCCAAGGTATTCTAAGGAAATGAGAATGGTTTTGTCTGGAATGTATTTTGTTATTTCTTTTCTAATTGTTCTGGTTTTGTATGCTTTAGTCACATATTTTATAAATAGAATGTAAATAATTTTCTAGTTAAATCGATTATTATTTTCCTGTGTTAATGTTTTTATTTGAGGTTGGTTGGCTTCTACATTACATTCATCATCCAATCTGGTGTGATACTACTGGGATAGAGTTTAGAGATGTTATGTGGCTGCAAATGAGGCATTATGCTCCAGACAATCTAGAATATTTAATTGGGCAGTGTCTGAATTCTGAGATATCCCTGTTCAGGTGCCAGTTGTCTGAGTTCATTGTCCTACAGTGTCTGGGATTCCCTGGTATGTCTGGGGCTGATGACTGTCTCTCAGACCTATTAAATCTATCAGGATTATTATAGAAGAATTATGGGTGTGGGTAGAGCAGTAATTGCACATAGGTATGGTTGAACATTAACATAAACAATAAACAGATGGAAATCCCCTCCTTCATGGGAAATTCTTCTAGTAGATCCACCCAAGGACAGAATTTCATTTAGGGGCTCCAGCTCTCTAGATTTCTTCTAGGAGCTCTGCCCAGGGGTGAAAGTCCATCTAAGAGCATATTGCTTTCTTCTTTCCTTTACGAGTAATCCATTTAAACAATAATATTATTTACTTCTTAATAATATTTTTAGTCATTTTGAATAAACACAGTAAGAGATTCAGACTTTATCTATACCTTAGATTAAGCTTAAATTGGTCTCTTTTGACTCATGGTAAAGGGTGGCTTTTCCTGGAGAACATTTCACTATATTTCTCAGACTACAGTCCTCAGGCCAGGTTAGTTTTTCCTACCCCCCATGGGGTCCTTTTCAGTTCCTTCTTTTTGGGGTCATGACAGAACTTGTTCCATGACTGTGCTCTTAGTCTATTATACATCTTATGGTCCTTAGGCTGTCCCAGGTAGAAGCCAGGGCAGCTTACGGCTTGTTCAGGGTCCATCCAAGTACCTTGATGGGACCCACCTTTTGGGGTGTAAGGAACTAAGGTCAATCTAAGGACAACTGAGGCTTAACTCAAGTAAATATGACAGATGTCCAGGAGTAAATATTACAGAGTTGATTAATTCCTATGTTACAAAAGCATAGCATTAACTGTCTTCCTGTGTCTATGCAAAAAAGGACCTTTCTCTAAAATAAAGGAAAGAGAAGAACAATATTTCACTTACACAAAATCCAGAGCCATCAGAAGGTTTGATTTTACAAGTTATATCTGATTTGGAAATATTTGTGACTAACAAATAGGGTAAGAAGAACACAAACAAAAAAAAGGTTAAAAATAAACAAGGAGAATTGGGGTGCCCCCAGGACCACCATAGAGGGTGCAACTCAATTAACCTATGCTCCCTGTGGGAGGAGAAAGGACAATCCAATGCTAAGCTTAAAATGCTTGGACCTATAATTTATAGGCAGGCCAGGTGGAGAGAGGCATGGTGGCAGCTTTTGGGGCATGGGCAGGAGTTAACCCACCTTAGGCATCTCTGAGGTGGAAATGGGTATCTGACAAATTTTTGTGGCCTAAACTTTTTTTTTTCTTTTTGGGTCACACCCAGCAATGCTCAGGGGTTACTCCTGGCTCTTTGCTCAGGAATTACTCCTGGCAGTGCTCAGGGGACCATATGGGATGCCGGGATCAAACCCAAGTCGGCCACGTGCAAGGCAAACACCCTACCCACCATGCTATTTCTCTGGCCCCTAAACTTATTATTATTATTTTTTTTTTGGTTTCTGGGAACATTCTTCTAATGGCATTTTTTAAAAGTATTTTATTATACCACCGTGAGATATACAAATAAAAAGATATACAATTAAAAAGTTCATATTTGGGTTTTGGTCATACAGTGTTCCAGCACCCGTCCCTCCACCAGTGCCCATCTCCCACCACCAATGTCCCCGGTTCCCTCCCCTTCCCCAGCCCACCTCCATGGCAGGTTATTTCTTTCCCTTTCTCTCTCTTTCTCTTTTCCTTCCCTTCCAGACTATGGATTACAGAACATACATTAAAAGGTTGTCATGTGTATCCTTTTGCCTCTATTTAATGCTCAGCCTAAACTTATTTTTTTAAATGAAAAAATTTAACTTAAGATTTTTATATAACAAACTTAACTTATATTTATAATTTACTTGGCCTCATCTAGTATTTTATTTTGAATTCTCATTTTTTCTGGTTTTCCTTTCCTTTTACTCCTGTTTTCAGTTACATTTATTGATTCCATCACCACTTCCCTTTTCCCTACATTTATTTTTTGTTATTCTAAGAGATTCACTTAATACTACAAATTAAACCTATGTGCAATCTACTTGGAACCCAACTGGCTCCGTCTTGTGCCTCACTGCCACTTAGAGAATTCTAGATAGAAAGTGAGCAGCTCGGCTCAACTCCCTAACAGCCTCTCAGAGAGAATAAGAACAGCAATATCCTGTTCTCTCCGAAGGAAATAAACACTGGTTCATCTAATAATTGTTACAAAAAATGTCTTACTGAATCTTGTTTTCTGAAGATTTCTGTGAACCAAGTCAGAGCTTTGAAACAGGGACAGAGAGATGGGACAGGGATGAAGGTTCTTGCCTTGGAGCCCAATCCCAGACCCTGGTTTGAATCCTCTACACAACATAAGGTCCCCAAATCACTGCTAGGTATTATTCCCGAACACAGAGCCAGAAACAGCCCCTGACCACCACTGGCTGTCACCCAAACCCTCCCCTATGAACTCCCCCAAAGTTTGAAACAAATGACCTAAGTGTAGATAGAGCACTGTCCTACCTGCTTGATCCTTTACATTTCCGCTATATCCTCATCTTGGTGAAACATAGCTTGGGGAGACAAATCATAATTCCCATTTTTCCAATAAATGTTAGTCTTATGACATTAATAAAAGTGCTATCTTTATAAATAGTATCAGGACAAGACACATTATTTTGACTCACAACCTTTCAGCAAACTACTATCCTCCAAATGTTTTTTATTTATTTTATTTATTTTTTTATTTAAGTATTTTATTATACCACCGTGAGGTATACAAATAAAAAGATATACAATTAAAAAGTTCATATTTTTAAAAAAAAATTAAAAAAAGTTCATATTTGGGTTTTGGTCATACAGTGTTCCAGCACCCGTCCCTCCACCAGTGCCCATCTCCCACCACCAACGTCCCGGTTCCCCCCCTTCCCCAGCCCACCTCCATGGCAGGTTCTTTATTTCTTTCCCTTTCCTCTCTCTTTCTTTTCCTTCCCTTCCAGACTATGGATTACAGAACATACATTAAAAGGTTGTCATGTGTATCCTTTTGCCTCTATTTAATGCTCAGTTCTAGGATGGCATTAGTACCCTCGACAATTATTAGCACCCTGTTCCATTTTCTGTCTTACCTAACCTCTGACTCCCAACGTTTGTGATAATTTCCACCTTTGACAAGACCTCCTGATATATGTTTCACTTGACCTTGGATATTGGTATCATAATATGTACATATATATTTATGCCATGCAAGTAAATGCAGTCATTCTGTATCTGTCTCTCTCCTTCTGGCTAATTTCGCTCCACATAATCTTCTCCATGTCCATCCATTTATAGGCAAATTTTATAACTTCATTTTTCCTAACAGCTGCATAGTATTCCATTGTGTAGATGTACCAAAGCTTCTTTATCCAGTCATCGATTTTCGGGCACTCTGGTTGCTTCCAGATTCTGGCTATTGTGAATAATGCTGCTATGAACATAAAAGTAGGGATGGTGTTTCCGCTGCGTATTTTTGGTTTCCCAGAGTAGATTCCCAGGAGTGGTATGGCTGGGTCAAATGGGAGTTCAATTTCTAGTCTTTGGAGGAAAGTCCATATTGTTTTCCAGAAAGGCTGTACCAGCCGGCATTCCCACCAACAATGGATGAGTGTCCCCTTTCCCCGCATCCACGCCAGCACTTGTTGTTCTTGCTCTTTTGAATATGTGCCAGTCTCTGTGGTGTAAAGTGGTATCTCATTGTTGTTTTGATTTGCATCTCTGATGATTAGTGATGATGAGCATTTTTTCATATGTTTTTTGGCCAAATGTTTTTTAAAGACCCTGTAATATATCATTTGTATCACTTCCCATTGATCATCAATTTGCTCAAGCGGGCACCAGTAACATCTCCACACGTTCTGTCACATGCTAGTGTAGCCCATGGACATCTGCTCACTCCAGGAACATAAAGAGCCTCAAACCATTCCATCAGGTCATGGGAATGAGGTCTATAATTGTTATGGTATTTGGCATATCAAATACGACACGGGTAGCTTGCCAGGCTCTGCTGTGTGGGGGGGATACTCTTGTAGTCAACTCTAATCTCGAGCATTTATTGATGAACTGCATGGCCGCAAAGCAGCCATGTGAGCTGAGCTTGTGATCAGTTCTTCTTCTGGGTGGAGCTCTGATGAATAGGGAGTCCGGATGTGGAAAATGGCGGCCCCTCATGGTGTGGGGGTTCCTCTGGATTCTTGCAAGGCTCTGCTGGGGTGGCAGGCCAGGGCTAGAACCTGCCTTTCCTCCCGGGTCCCTCATGATCAGCTGGGCACAAGGAGAGCCGGTAGCAGCTCTGCCCCGTGTATGTGAGTCTCTTTAATATATATTATGTATATAACATATATTTTATATATACACACTACAGTTACATTGTTATTATACATAACACACACATACAACACATCAATGCATCATTTAATTTTAAACTAGTATTTAGGTTTTTTTTGTTTGCTTGTTTGTTTTGGGGCTATACTCACACTAAAGGCTACCTCTAGCTCTGTGCTGGATGGTTGTTACTTGTGGTGCCAGGGATTGAATTTTATCCCAAAGTGCCTTTGATCTAGTCTTGATTTTTGAATGATTTATACCCTCAGGAATATTATCCAATCAGAGATGACTCCAGCTATCTCATGTACAGTCATTTCCTCTTGCTTTAATTATAAATCAGAAATTGATTTTACTTAATTCCCCATTTGAATATAGTATGCAAGGAAGCACCACAGTCCCAAACTGCCAAAGTCAGTCTCAGAAAACTATGTTTCCTATGTCTAAAATCTTTCACCGAATTTATTGTCCTAGTCTTCAAAGCATCAAATCCAGAAAGCAAGAATCACTAGCAAAGTCACATATTGCATGACTACATTTAATATCTACATGCTAGATGTTGAAGCAGGCTCACCCCCAACACTGGCATCTCTATGGCAACCCAATGAACAAACTCTTGTTAGTGACCTTACTGGTCAGTCTACTTGCCTGGCTTTCAACAGGCTCTCGACTATCATCTACAGAGATTCCAAGGCTATTGCCAACTGATCCTAAGAACCTGGCAAGACACTTACATTTCAGGTTAGAGGCTGTGGTCCACTGATTTCCTTCATCTGCTTCTGTACTTGAGATTATGCTCTAACTTTTAAAAAAGTTTAACATTTTGCTTTTCTCAATTTTCTACACTGGAACAATTTTACATTCACAGAAAAGGTCTAAAACTAACAACCCAAAACTCCTGTATAACTCTCCTATAGTTTCCCTATTATCAACATCTGTGCATTTGTCGTGACAGAACTAATGTAGGTACATTAATGTATACTCTAAGTTTTGTTAGGATGACATTAAATTTTTTCTATTCTGGATATTAATTCATAATGTCTTATGTGTCTCAGGGGTTGACAATTTCTTGGAATCCCGTATCTTTTTTTTAGGGAAGGTGGGAGGTTGTGCTACACTTGACTGACCATACTCAGGGTGTAATACAGACTCTTCTCAGAGTTCAGGGACCAAGCGATATGCTGGGGATCAAACATGCGTTGGTGGCACGCATGTCAAGTGCCCTACACACTTTACCATCTTATCTCTCCAGCCCCTCAACATGTTTAATTACTGATAATGACTGAGGGAGGTGTGCCAGGCGTCTCTCCAGCTTTCAGGTAAACTCACTCCCTTTGCCCCAATTCCACTTTCCATGCTTCAGTGATACTGGGAAGTTACATGCCACCTGCATGATGAGGGAGTATTAAATTCTAAATAAATCACTCAGATTTCACATATACCATATATTTATATCACTATTCTGATATTAAAAAAATAGGGGAGGTCCGGAGCGATAGCCCAACGGGTAGGGCGTTTTGCCTTGCACGCCGGCCCATGCCGCCCGGGTTCAATCCCCAGCAACCCATGTGGTCCCCCGAGCACTGCCAGGAGTGATTCCTGAGTGCAGAGTCAGGAGTAACCCCTGAGCATCGCCGGGTGTGACCCAAAAAGCAAAAAAACAAAATCTTAGGGGAGATAGTTCAAAGTTCTGGAGCCTGCATGAATGAGGACCTGAGTTTAATTCCCAGCGATTTCAGTGAATTTTGATAGGCCTGACCCTGTCAGGTTTCTGAATGAGACCACGGTAGTATATGCTGCACTTGGTATAAATCTTATCATGTACATTAAGAAACAGTTCTATTCTTCCTTTGTTAGCACATGCAAACTTGAAGATTCAAAATGTACCTTTACTAAACAAAATTTTAGGCTCAGGTGATAGGGGTATCCGCCATGCATGAGGCAAGGGTGAGTTACATCCCAGGCACTGATGTCTTTCCACCCTAGCACCTGACTGGCCCCAGTGACAGCCAGCAGCGCTTGGCCAGAACCTTGGTATGCTCTAGCATTGGCCTGCTCACTTGGTTAGGTATCAGCTAGACTGTGGGGGGTGGGGCTGAGAACAGCTTTGGAGGCGCTTTCCATCCCCAAGTATGATTAATTTGCGTTGTACCTCTTGGTTTACCAGTAGGCCTACATTTTATAATACTAAACCATGTTAAAATGCTTCAGAGGAAGATCTACAGAAACCATCAAAACCCAAATGGCTTTGCCAGATTGGCCAGCCAAGGTAAGCCACAAAGTTTTGTTTGTGCTAATGTATTCACTCAAGTCTAGCCATGAATTCACCAAAATACAAACCCTTATAATTCAGGGTGGAGATAGGGTACGGCAGGGTACGTGTCTTGCATGCAGTTGATAGGTTCAATCCCTGGTACCATATACAGTCACCTGAGCCTAGCCAGGAGGGAAGCTTTGAGCACAGCCAGAGTACCCACCCCCATTAACCTCCCTTCCCTAATTATAGAGAGCACCTGTTCACCGGGGCGCAGGGACTATGTAGTTAATGCTGTACTCCCACGGACTACAAAAGTGACTACTCTCCAAGAGCATTCTTGCTGTGGGAATTGTGGTTCAACAGCAGAGCCAGCCTATAGACCCTCGATGGCTCAGGAGCTTTGGGTCTTTCAGTGCTTTGACACTTCAGAGTATCTAGATAATAGTAAACTTCACTATCATCCTGTGCACAGCTTTCCTTGATCACTTGAATGGCTCTGAAAAGAGCCGTTGGTTTCTTCTGACGCTAGGGGCGAATTGCCGGCATTCACCACCTCGGAGATCACTGACTCTGCACTTTGTGGTGGCTACAGTCTTCTTGGGCAGGAGCACTGCCTGGATATTGGGCAATACTCCGCCCTGAACGATGGTCACCCCTCCCAGCAGTTTGAGTTCCTCATCATTACGAATCGCCAGCTGCAAAGGGCGAGGACTAACGCGTGTTTTCTTAATTTTTTTATTTTTAAAATTACAAAGATATACAATTAAAAAAGTTCATATTTGGGTTTTGGTCAAACAGTGTTGCAGCACCCATCCCGCCACCAGTGCCCATCTCCCACCACCAACGTCCCGGTTCCCTCCCCCTCCCCAGCCCTCCTCCATGGCAGGTTCTTGATTTCTTTCCATTTCTCTCTCTTTCTCTTTTTCTTCCCCTCCAGACTATGGATTACAGAACATACATTAAAGGGTTGTCATGTGTATCCTTTTGCCTCTATTTAATGCTCAGTTCTAGGTTGGCATTAGTACCCTCAACAATTGTTAGCACACTGTTCCATTTCTGTCTTACCTAGCCTCTGAATCCCAACGCGTGTTTTCTTGTTGTCTCTAGAGGACTTGCCCGCTAACTCCAAGACCTCAGCCGTTAAGTATTCCAGCAGCACAGCCAAATACACAGGAACACCAGCCCTTATGCGTTCAACCTGGGCGCCCTTTCGAGCAGGCGATAGATATAAATCACGGGAATTGCAAGCCGGCTCTAGATGAGCAGGCTTAGCCTTTATGCGTGCCTTACCTCTCTGCTTCCCACGTCCACAGGCCTGAGGACTTTGTTTCCGAGATGGGCAGTCTGTAAGGTGCCTACTGTGCCTATTTATAGCCTGCCGGTAGCTTGTGAGCTGCTTTCTGATTGGCTGATGGCTGTCTATCCAATCAGAAAGTACTGCTAGAATCACCTCATTTGCAAACCACAACGCCCTCCTATCCAATCAGATGTTGTCTGCCTGACACGTCATAGGACACTGTGGGTATAAATACCACCTTTTCGGGCACACTAGCCCTCTACCTACTCGGCGGCTGGGAGTGGAAGATCTCTAACACCCGGGAGCTGTAGCACTTAGAGCTGTGACCTAACCATGCCGGAGCTGTCTGCTAAGGGAGCTGCTGTTTCCAAGAAGGGGTTCAAGAAAGCCGTAACCAAGACCCAGAAGAAAGAAGGGAAGAGGCGCAGAAGAAGCCGCAAGGAGAGCTACTCCGTCTATATCTACAAGGTGCTGAAGCAGGTGCACCCCGACACGGGCATCTCGCCCAAGGCCATGAGTATTATGAACTCGTTCGTCTCTGACATCTTCGAGCGCATCGCCGGGAGGCGCCCCGCCTGGCGCACTACAACAAGCGCTCGACCATCACGCCGCGGGGAGATCCAGACGGCCGGCGCGCTGCTGCTGCCCGGGGAGCTGGCCAAGCACGCCGTGTCCGAGGGCACCAAGGCCGTCACCAAGTACACCAGCTCCAAGTGAACGCACTAAGCCAGCATTCAGGCAGAACCCAAAGGCTCTTTTAAGAGCCACCAAACTTTTCTACAAAAGGGCTGTTACGGACTCCCTTCCACGCGTGCGTGAAGGCTTGTTTATGTAAGTGAGGTTTGGTAAATGTATTTTAAAACTCGATTGGATGCTAATGCAGTAGACCATTACGAAGCTGTTAACGATTTTTCATAGTGTTCCAGCACCCATCACCACTAGTGCACATTTACCAATACCAATGTGCCCCGCTTCCCTCCCACCCTTGTCATCTGCTATGGCAATCTCTCTCTCTCTCTCTCTCTCTCTCTCTCTCTCTCTCTCTCTCTCTCTCTCTCTCTCCCCCCCCGCGTGCATTGTGTGGGTGAAGTTACGTATCCAGCTTATAAAAAGCTACCAGATTTTAGTTTTTATGGGGGCAACTCTGTAGGGAGCCCTCTAGGAAGGTTTCTGCAACTAGTGCAGGGCTTGTACACCGTGGAGCAAGCCTATTAATTATGGGAAGAGAGGGGGCCCTAAGGAAATTGTTCTATTGACTTCTAGATAGCTACTCATGGGAAAAAGATTCTGTAGAGTAAATCTCAAGTACAGGGTTGAGGCCCAGTCAGGGTTTCTTAGGCAAATGACAGTTTTTACATTAGTTTATAAGCTATTAGCTAAGCACATCCCAGTCTGATATTCTTCGTGTCTTCAATCTGCCATCTGTGAGGTGCTTTTTACATGGGAATTCAACAATCTGGCTAACCATAGTTGATTGGCAAATGGTAATTATGAATTTCCTCACCTTTTTTTAATTTGGTATGGTTACACTAAGAAAAACAATTAAAAATAATTAATTGACCTCTGTTGTCTCATCTGAACTCCAAAGAGCAGCCAAGCAGTAAACAGTGACAGCATTGAATTCAACTTTAAATGGGATCTGTGATTCTCCAGAAACCTATGGTTTGGCTCTACCCCCTCAATTTCACTCTCTGTGTATAGAATCAAGTATATGTATGTGCCATTCATAAAGCAAAAGACTAGATCAAAGGAATTTTTGGGATAAGACTCATTCCCTGGCAACACAAATACATACATATATACATACATATATATAATATATATACACATATGTATGCCTTTACATAAAGATTTTAGTATTGCTTGATAGAATACTGGACTGTACATAAAATCATTTAAAAAAAGTGCTCCATTCTTTCTGTGCAGAATAAGCTTACCCCAGTAAAGCCTCTGCATACCTTAGCTCAAACTCCTCTAAGGGGCTGACAGATCATCATTGTATCAGAATCTTTAATTAGGGACCTGGGTCTCCTAGTAAGACTCAAACAGCTGCTAGCTCTCAAATCCCAGCTAATTAAGTGAACGTTTTACAGGTGACCTGACTACCAAAGGCTTCTTAGGGTTATATGGGCAAAAGGTAAATAGGAAAGCTAGTAAAGAAAAACATTTTTTTGAAGTCAAACCATACATGGCTTTTTGATGAAATATATTTTGGTTGCAGGTACAAATAGCAAGCAGTCCAATTGAACTGATTGATGTAATTAATGACAGAAATAATGTTGATGTAAGTAATAATGACATGAAATGGCAGAAACTCAAGGAGTGGGATTAGCATACTGTGGCTTTACCTGCCCGGTGGCTTTATGACTTATGCTCTTTGCTGTACCAGTTTAAAGACATCACACAAAGACAGAAAAGACCATTTATTTCACTAGAACACTGAGAACAAAGGTTTACTAGAATGCTTCCTCTCCTATTTGTAGAAGGGACCATAGTCTTAGGCCTTCCCTTGTCAGTCACATAAAAGCAATAAGATTATATAACTATTATGGACCACTTTCCTTCATATAAATCTCTGAAAGAAGTATACATTGTTCAAATATTTTTCTCCCCCTTTGCAAATGCTATATTCTCCTATTCATGGTTTATAGCCCTTTGTCGGGAGCCGCTGGGGTCCCCCAACAATACCGGGAAGCGAGTTCCCTTCTACCTCCAAAGCCGGGCAGGGAATGGATGAAAACTCAGGAATTCGGCAAGGTTTTAAAATGCTTTACTTATCACAGGTTCAGGCATACAAATAAACAATAGGAAAAACCCTGTGCTTAGGATTCCCGGCTAGAACCCCAGTCACGTGTAGGCCAAGATGGTGGCCATCATGTGTTAAGGCCCTGTAAAGAGGAGACAAAGACAAGACTCCCAAGAAGAGTGTGAGCCCCAAAAGGGAGCCCAAAAAAAGAGAGAGCAAGAGAGAAAGCAGGCTAGTTTTACCCCCTGCAACTCAGACTTTCCACTTTTATGGGAAGCAGGCAGGATCAAATGCCCTCAGGTAATTTCTCCCAGAACCTCACATAGGCCCTTATAGATGCTAATGTCTTGAGCCAAGATCTGCCTGGAAATGCCTTTATAGGGTAGAGAAGGGGGTTTCTGAGATGGCATGCCTCTGTACCAAAGACTATACTAATGTCAGTTAAAAATTTCTCCAAACCTTCACAAGAGTCCTGTCTACTTCACGGTAGTTTTGTATTTTAGTTGCCTTTGAGTTATCAGGGAGCCATGCTTGCTTGCTTGGAGGCAAACAGCATTTCTCTCTGGTCTAATTACTTAGAGATCCAATCTGGTCAGGCAAATATGCTGGTAAGATCTAGCTAGTCCCACGATGATTGTGGTAGCATGAGAGAATATTTATACCAGCCAGTACAGAATACATGGTCAGATAAACTGCCACATTTAAACTACTCCCTATCTACGAAGTGACCTGCAGGAGGTAATCCAGGACAGATGCAGAGGCTCTTAGGTGTCCTGCAACAGCCCTTATATAGCCTATAATCTATATATAAAGCTATATCTATCTATATTCTATATATAGATAGATAAAAGCTATATCTATCTATATAAGTAAGTAATTAGACCAGAGATCTAAGTAATTAGATATAGTAATTAGACCAGAGATCTCTAAGTAATTAAACCAGAGAGAAATGCTGTTTGTCTCCAAGTAAGCAAGCATGGCTCCCTGATAACTCAAAGGCAACTAAAATACACAACTACCATGAAGTAGACGAGACTCTTGTGAAGGCTTGCAGAAATATTTAACTGGCATTAGTATAGTCTTTTGGTACAGAGGCATGCCATATACTTATATATAGATAGATATATCTATATATATAGATGTATCTTGATCACTTGAATCCCGTTATTCATCGATTTGCTCGAGCGGGCGCCAGTAACATTTCTATTGGACCCTATCAGGTGCCAATGTAGCCCAATGGCATCTGGTTGATTCAGGAATATGAAGAGCCTCAAACCGTTCCTTCACGCTCTTGACAAGGAAGTCTGACCATCTTGTAGGTGGGCGCCACGTGATCTTTTGACAATCGTGAGATCCAAGATTAACTAGTAACTAGAGCCGCTGGCTCTAGTCCAGTGGTTGTCTCCAAATTGCATTACATGTCCAGCCCATCTGATTTTCGATGCCTTGGCAAATGAGACAGGGTCCCTGATTCTGGAATAGTGACAGAGGTCAGAACTCCTGATTCCCTTCTCTCACTTAAGTGAGGCGTGATATCCCAAGCATAGCTCTTTCGATTCCTCTCTGGGAGACCCGAATAGCATTCTCATCCTGCTTTTGTAGGGCCCAGGTCTCTGAGGCGTATGTTAATGCAGGGAGAACGGCGGAGTCAAAGAAACGTGCCCAGAGCCAGAGGTTCTTTTGTCCTTAGCTAACTATTTCTTCAATGCCTTTGAAGGCATTCCATGCCGCTCTCTTCCTCCTGCACAGCTCAGGTTTTAGGTCTTTCATCATGTTGACTTCTCGACCTAGGTACACAAAACTGCTGCATTCAGAGATGTTTGTTCCAAATTCATTTTTTACATGTCGCTGCCCAGTTTTCCCAACACCACTTGTTGAAGAGGCTTTCCTTACTCCATTTTAGACTTTTTGCACCTTTATCAAAGATGAAATGATCATGTGTTTGAGGTTGGGTGTCAGGATGCTCAATTCTATTCCATAGGTCCACAGGTCTGTTTTTATTCCAATACCATGCTGTTTTAATTACTACTGCCTTGTAGTACAGTTTGAAGTTGGGAAAGGTGATGCCTCCCATCTTCTTTTTCCCCCAACGGTTGCTTTAGCTATCCTTAGGGGTTTATTGTTCCATACAAATTTCAGGAGCCGTTTGGTCAATTTCTTTGAAGAATGTCATGGGTATCCTTATAGGGACTGCATTGAATCTGTACAGAGCTCTAGGGTGTATTACCATTTTGACAATGTTGATTCTCCCCATCCATGAGCAGGGAATATGTTTCCATTTCCTTGTGTCCTCTTTTATCTCTTGGAGCAGTGTCTTGTAGTTTTCTTTGTATAGGTCCTTTACACACTTTGTTGATTCCTAGGTATTTGATTTTCTGTAGCACAATTGTGAATGGAATTGTTTCCTTAATATCCCTTTCTTCTCTTTTGTTATTTGTATATAGGAAAGCCACCGACTTTTGGGTGTTGATTTTGTATCCTGCCTCTCTACTATATGCGCTCTATTGTTTCTAGGAGTTTTTTGGTAGAGAGTTTAGGGTTCTCTAGGTATAATATCATGCCATCTGTGAATAATGATAGCTTGACTTCTTCCTTGCCTATCTGGATGCCCTTGATGTCCTTTTCTTCTCTGACTGCTATGGCAAGTACATTCAGTACTATACTGAATAAAAGAGGTGAGAGTGGGCAACCTTGTCTTGTCCCTGATCTCAGGGGGAAGGCTTTCAATTTTTTCCCCCATTTAGAATGATACTCACTGTGGGCTTTTGGTAGATGGCTGTAACTATCTTGAGGAAAGTCCCTTCAATTCCCATTTTCTAGAGGGTTTTAATCATGAACGGGTGCTGGATCTTGTCAAATGCTTTCTCTGCGTCTATTGATAGGATCATATGGTTTTTATTTTTTCTTTTTATTGATATGATGTATTATGTTGATTGACTTGCGAATGTTGAACCATCCTTGCATTCCCGGGATGAATCCTACTTGGTCATGATATATAATCTTCTTGATGAGTCTTTGAATTCTGTTTGCTAGTATTTTGTTGAAGATCTTAGCATCCATAGGGATTGCATTGAATCTGTACAGAGTTCAGTGCAGGGAGATTGGTCTGTAGTTTTCTTTCCTTCTGTTGTCCCTCCCTGCTTTGGGTATCAGGGTGATATGTGCCTCGTAGAAGCTGTTTGGGAGTGTTTCTGTTTCTTCTATATCCTGGAAGAGCTTGAAAAGGACTGGCAGTAGGTCCTTCTTAAAGGTTTGGTAGAGTTCACTAGTGAATCCGTCTGGACCTGGGCTTTTGTGTTTGGGCAGACTTTTAATTACTGTTTCAATTTCCTCAATAGTGACAAGCTTATTCAGGTATTGCAGGTCTTCTTGTTTCAGCCATGGGATTTTATAGGACTTCAGGAATTTATCCATTTCTTCTAGATTCTCGTGTTTCACAGCATACAGGCTCTCAAAGTAATCTCTGATGATCTTTTGTTTTTCTGTGGTTTCTGTTGTGATGTCACCATTTTTATTTCTGATTCTGTTATTTGGGTTCTCTCTTTCCCTGTCCTTACAAGTCTTGCCAATGGTTTGTCAATCTTGCTTATTTTTTTCAAAGAACTAGCTCTTGGTTTCATTAATCTTTTGGATTGTTTTTTTTTTTTGGTTTCCAACTCATTGATTTCCTCTCTAAGTTTTATTATTTCCTTTTTTTCTGCCTGGGTTGGGCTCCTTTTGTTTGTCTTTTTCTATTGTCTTTGCTGTGTAGTCAGGTTATTTATGTGGGCCCTTTCTTGTTTCCTGGTGAATGCTTGCAGAGCTATAAACTTCCCTCTTAACATGGCTTTTGCTGTGCCCCACAAGTTCTTATAGTTGGTGTCTTCATTTTCATTTGTTTCCAGAAATCTTTGGATTTCCTGTTTGATTTCTTCTATGACCCATTGGTTGTTCAGCAGTGAGCTGTTCAGTTTCCAGGTGTTTGGTTTGACTCCCTGTTTTGGTGTACGGTTAACTTCCATTTTCAGTGCATCATGGTCTGAAAAGATAGTTGACACAATTTCTATCTTTTTTATTTTATTGAAGTATGCTTTGTGGCTCAGCATGTGGTCTATCTTGGAGAATGTTCCATGTGCACTAGAGAAAAATGTGTATTCAGCTTTTTTTGGCATGAAAATCCCTATATATATCCACTAGCTCTCTTTCTTCCATTTCTTCCTTTAGGGCTAATATTTCCTTGGTGAGTTTCAGTCTTGTTGATCTATCCATAGTTGATAGAGCAGTGTTGAAGTCTCCAACTATTATTGTGCTACTGTTAATGTCTTCTTTGAGGTCTCTTAGCAGTTGTTTTATGTATTTTGCTGGCCCCTCGTGGGTGCATATATGTTTAGTAGTGTAATTTCTTCCTGGTGTACATACCCCTGAAGTAATAAGAAATGGCCTTTGTTGTCCCCTCTACCTTTACCAGCCTGAAGTCTATATTATCTGATACTAATATGGCCACACCAGCCTTTTTGGAGGAGTTGTTTGCATGGAGAATGGTCTTCCAACCTTTGACTTTGAGTCTGTGTTTGTTCTGATTATTCAGATGTGTTTGTTGTAGACAGCAAAATTTTGGGTGGAGGCGGCAGTTTAGATAGATGTATAAAGCTATATCTATATATAGATAGATATAGCTATATAGCTATATAGATATCTATATAGATCTATATAGATATATGGGTATCTATATATCTATATAGATATCTAGATAAATGGGAATACTAGATATCTATATAGATATAGCTTTATATATAGATAGATCTACATATAGATAAATATATAGATATAGCTTTATATATAAATATATATAGCCTTATATAGATTATAGGCTCATATCTATATTAAGATATAGTTATAATCTATTATATCCACCATTTAGTTATAATATATATAGTTATAATCTATAACTATATAATATATAGTTATTTCACAGTTAACTCCTTTATCACAAATGCATAGCCTTAACTATCTTCCTGTGCCTATACAAAAGACCTTTGCTCTAAGTGGATCTGTGAGTATTCTGCAGATGACCTAACTCCAAGGCTTCTCACTCAGGGTTATACAGGCAAAAGGTAAATAGGGAATGCTAGTAAAGAAAAAACATCTTTTCAAGTCAAACCATATATGGCTTTACAATGAGATATATTTTGGTTGCAGGCACAAAAAAACAGGCAGTTATTTGTGAATTATGTGGATTACTTCCAAACACTTAAGGAACTGATGCATTTTATACTGGTTTTCAGTAACTTTTATCATACTTTGCTTGTTTGCAATCACTTGTATCACTTGTCTTCCTATTGTTCATTGATTTGATTGAGCGGGCACCAGTAACATCTCCATCCACCTGGATGTTCAGGCTTACTAGTGGCACTGTGCTCAGGGATCACTCCTGGCAGGGTTCAGGAAACCATATGTGGTGCCAAGGATCAAACTCAAGGGCAGGCAAGTGCCTTATCCACTTTAAAAAAATATTTTATAATACCACCATGGTATTTTCCGCCATTTTCCACATTTGGACTTCCCTCTCATCAGAACTCCACCCAGCAGACCAGCCCATCACAGCCCAGATCATCGACACCCACCCCTGCAGCAGCTTTTCCTCCATCCGGCCCAGGTATGCTGGTCCAGAGACTCTCAGACATGGGGCAGAGCTGTTCCTTGCTCTTCCTGTGCACAGCCGTTCATGAGGCAGTCGGGAGGTATGGGGGGTTCTAGCCCTGGCCCACCACCTTGTCAGAGCCTCACAACAAGCCAGACCACCCCCCCTCCCCCACTCCACCGGCACCGCCATTTTCCACATTTGGACTTCCCTCTCGTCAGAACTCCACCCAGCAGACCAGCCCATCACAGCCCGGATCATCGACACCCACCCTGCAGCAGCTTTTTCCTCAATCTGGCCCAGGTATGCTGGTCCAGAGACTCTCAGACATGGGGCAGAGCTGTTCCTTGCTCTCCTGTGCACAGCCATTCATGAGGCAGTCGGGAGGTATGGCGGGTTCTAGCCCTGGCCCACCACCTTAGCAGAGCCTCACAACAAGCCAGACCACCCCCTCACTCCACGGGCGCTGCCATTTTCCACATTTGGACTTCCCTCTCTTCAGAACTCCACCCAGCAGACCAGCCCATCACAGCCCTGCTCGCGTCGCAGCGGCCACATGGCTCATCAATAAATGCTTTATTTGGAGGTGTTTAAAAGAGTTTGCCTCCCACTCGGCAAGCCTGGCAAGCTTCCCGTGTTGTATTTGATATGCCAAATTCCAGTAACAATTATATTAGGTCATTCCCATGACCTAATATAATGGTTTGAGGCTCTTTATGTTCCTGTAGCAAGCCGATGCCCCTGGCTCTACTGGCATGAGACAGGACATATGGAGATATTACTGGTTCCCGCTCTAGCAAATAGA
Source organism: Cryptotis parvus (assembly GCA_021461705.1). Classification (NCBI taxonomy): domain Eukaryota; kingdom Metazoa; phylum Chordata; class Mammalia; order Eulipotyphla; family Soricidae; genus Cryptotis; species Cryptotis parvus. The sequence goes on from JAJIBD010026840.1 coordinate 63,099, forward strand.
TGATCAACAGGAAGATCGTGATCATGATCGTGATACCACCATGAGATATACAATTACAAGATGTTCATGTTTGAGTTTTGGTTCTACAGTGTTCCAGCACCCATCTCTCCACCCATGCCCATTTCCCACCACCAGTGTCCCCACTTCCCTCCCCCTTCACCCAGCCTGCCTCCATGGCAGGTTTTCACACACTCTCTCCTCTCTCTTCCTCTCTCCCTCCTTCTCGTTTCCCTTTCTTATACATTGTAGATTGTAATAAATACATTTAGAGGTTATTATATGTATCTTTTGCCTATATTCAATGCTTAGTTCTCAGATGGTATCATCATTTTCAATGATTATCAGTACATTGTTCCCTTCTCTGTCTTACCTAGCTTCTGACTCCCACACATTTGTGGTACACCAGTCAGAACTTAGACCATACCAGAGAGCCCAAGTCTCCCACCAAAGAGAAAGAGAGAGAGAGAGAGGAGTTCTACCAAAAGAGGAGACCTACCCCAAAAAGGGGCGAGTGCCTCAAGTCAATCCCCTTATATACACCAAAGTAATCCTAACTGTTGACAGGGGAGGGTCCTGACAACAAAGAACCCTAAACAGCTTCTTGATAGAAGGGTGGTGCCACAACCTATTACAGGTATAAAAGTCTGCCAAGGACTAATCCCTTCTTCAGAGATTATCTTTATGTAAAACACTGGAAAGAGAGGGCTGGTATAAAGTAATACATCTTAATTTTATGGGCTTCATGTAATCTAGATGGTACCCACAAGGTCCTTTTTATTATCTGCACCAGGGTGATTCTGAGTATCTTGTTCTCTGTATACTGAAAGGGTCACGCTTGCTTACTTGAGGCAAACTAGTATGATCCTTCCTATAATCTAAAATGATAGTCTCAACATAGCCAGGGTGGCAGTCTCCTGGTGAATTCCTAACTGTCCCATGCTGGGTGCAGTGGGTATAAAGAGGAGCTATGCCCAGACTAGATAACATAGTAGTCTTAGTAGATATATAATAAGTCAGAAGTTACTCATCCAGAGTCCAGGTGACTTCTGTAACTGCCACACCCTCTATCAGTGTTTACATAGAAGAGAGATTCCCATTAGAATGAACCTTGGCTTAAGAACATGTAAATAGATTAAGCTGTGAGCAAAGCTCCCAAGCTAGCTAAGCCTGTCATCCAACACCTTCCCTTTTGTTGTGATGATGGGTTTACTCATGTACTTATGGCTATGGTGTTTCTGGAGTTTGCACATCTGATCGTGGAACTTGTATACACAGTCTTGGTGATTGCTGAGGATCACACTTGTGTGTGTGTGTGTGTGTGTGTGTGTGTGTATACGCCTGTTCCCCAGAATTCACACCTTTTAAATTATGTGTTTTGATTTTAATGATTTCTGGTTGTCACCACAGTGCTCACAAATGTGCTTACTTAAGTGCTCATACATATCTGTCTGCAAGATGTTGTCATAGCAACACAGGTCCCAAACAACAGAACTGCTGCGACCGAACCCAGTACTTAAAGGCAGGCAGACTTAGGGAGTCTCACACATGCAAGGCTGAGCCATCCTTAGGGTTCCTGAATTTGACATTGTAAAGAGAAATTATATCAGCCAAAATATTATTACTAAAATGTTGTAAAAGCCACATGTTGAGCCAAAATTATCTAACTACTTAGACAGGTAAGACCCTGTTGTTGGAATATGAGTTTAAATTTCATTGTTTTGAAATGAATAACAGCAAAGACATGACAGGCTGACAAGATGATTTTTTTTCCTTTTTGGGTCATATTCAGCAATGCTCAGGGGTTTCTCTTGTCTTTGTGCTCAGGAATTACTCCTGGAAGTGCTCCAGGGACCATTTGGGATCCTGGGAATTGAACCCGGTTGGCCTCATGCAAGGCAAATGCCCTACCCACTGCTCTGGCACCGAGATGAATATTTAAGCATGGTGGATTAAACAGTTTTTGCAGTCAAGTGTAAGGTAGAAGTAAAATAAAATTTGAAAACTAAATATATAGGTTATCGAGAACCAAGATAAAACTTGGGAAGTGGAAAAGAATTACGTGATTAACTTCCCAGATCTGGGAAAATAAAACTTTCTGTTATTAGTGGGAAGTGCCAGGAATTGGCCTGCATTTGGTACTTTAGTGCTCTGGGATATTTTAGAAAATCATGACAATTCGCAAAATTTACAAAGGGTTTGGTGACATGATAAGAAAGTTTCATGAAGGAAAGATGAACCTTCTATTCCATAAATTATGTGATTCATAGATGACTGTTGGATTACCCTTTGTTCACAGCCCTGTCTCCTTGCCAACCCTGGGATTTTTCTTAATGTAAGTGAAATGTTATTTTTCTCTTTCATGTATGCCCTTTGCATATTCTTATGTTAGAGCAAAGGCCTTTTATATAGACTCAGGAAGACAGTTAAGGCTATGCATCTGTGATATAGGAGTTAACTCTGAAATATTTGCTCCTGGGCATCTTAAAACCTCAGTTGCCTTTAAATCGATTCTAGTTTCTTACATCCCAAAAGAAGGATCCTATCGCCAGACTTGGATGGACCCAGGGCAAGCTGTGAGTAAGCTACCCTGGCTTCAACATGGGACAGACTAAGTGTCATGAGCAGGATAAGTTAAGAGCAAGGTCATGGAACAAACTGTTCTGACCCAAAGATAAGCAACTGATTTTTTGACTGGTTGGGGTTAGGACAAAACTTGGACTGAGGACTATCGCCTGGAATATATAGTGAGATGACACTAGGAAAGGCCACTTTATACATATCTGTATCTCTTACTGTGTTTATACAAAATGACTAGAAATATTAAAACGGTTTACCAGCTAAGGAAAGGAGAAAACAATATGCCATGATTCTGCTCTGTCCTGGGCAGGTCTTAGTGTAGGATTGTCTTGGGGGGAGGTCTAGCAGAGGAGGTGCCCAGGTAGATAGACCTGGGAAGGAGGGGCTTTTCACACCTCCTCATTGTTTGGGGATCAAGGTCTATCACCTATTGCAGCTCCCAACCCCAAACCTTAGCAGACTTGACTTGGAAGGATATAGGAGAGCGGAAGAGGAATAAAAGGAAAGCCTTTGACTACCTAGTAGCCTGTGGTTTTCTTCCTTTGTCCATCAGTTGGGGGTGAGGGGAAGATGGTTGTGGGCCCCAGACTTGCCAGGCGACCTTGCCAAACCCTAATATCTTTTGAGGACCTCACTGAGCCCCAAGAGATGACATTAACTCAAGAAAACTTGGACTTTGGGCCTCAAATCTCAGCAACTCTAGATCAGCTAACCTAATAGTCTTACCAATAGTACTTGATGTTAGTATTTTAAAGACAAATTATATTTCTCATGGCACAAAGATCATGTAATGACTTACAACAGAATTCCACCTAGTGCTTAACTTATATCCAAGTTTCCTGAAAATGTTAATGCCAACTCAGCTGGTTAATGTTTTATTTCAGCCATGTGAGAAAAAGCAAAATTGGCAAATTCACCAAGAAATATTTACCTGTTTAGCTGTCATTTCCTTAATCTGTTAAAAAGTCCATCTACAAAACCAGTCAACTTTACAGAAGTTTGGGTTTAAATAACAGCACAGGTGTTTGCTTTGCACAAACCTGACCTGGGTTGCAGAAACCTCATCTAGTCCCCTTCACTTTGGTGTGTACCTATACCTGTAATAAGCTCTGAGCAAAGACCCATGTAGTTAAAAATTTTATGGGCAATTGGAATGGCTGCATAGGCTTAAAAATAGGCTCTTTTTCCATGCAGGAGGCCAGATTTTCATCTCATGGCATAGTCCCATGCCCAGCTCTCCCCACCCCCCCAGCACAGCCTGGACTAGCCTTACTTCTAGGTCTAACTCCCGCCTACCTCCAGCCTTTCCCTAAAGAGCGGTCTGTCACGGCCCTTTAGTAGATATAGTGGCTCTTAAAAGAGCCTTTGGGTCACGAAGCTGGTCTAGTGGCTGCTTTTACTTGGAGCTGGTGTACTTGGTGACGGCCTTGGTTCCTTCAGATACTGCGTGCTTGGCCAGCTCGCCGGGCAGCAGCAGGCGCACGGCCGTCTGGATCTCTCTGGATGTTATAGTTGAGTGCTTGTTATAATGAGCCAGGCGGGAAGCCTCGCCGGCGATGCGCCTCGAATATATCACTGACAAAAGAATTCATGATGCTCATGGCCTTTGAAGAAATACCAGTGTCGGGGTGAACCTGCTTCAGCACCTTGTAAATATATATGGAGTAACTCTCTTTGCGGAGACCTCTTGCGTTTCTTCCCTTCCTTCTTCTGGGTTTTTGTTACAGCTTTCTTGAAGCCTTTCTTCGAGATGGTCGCCCCTTTACAGCCAGCTCCGGCATCGTCAGTGTGCAGCTCTGGTGGGGTCTTCTGAACAGCAGATACTGCTGTGCTCAAGCACGATATTTATAGACCCAGTGCTCGATGACGTATGGGTCCTCGACATTTGATTGGATGTTGGGGAGTGGCGTGATGTAAATGAAGCGCATCCTTAAAGTTCTCTGATTGGGTGTAAGTCAATCAGCCAATCAAAGAAGAAAGCCAGAGTCTGCTACTCGACTATAAACAGGCCCTGTAACTGCCCTAACGGGTAACTTTTTCTGTTATAACTGACGTGTTCCTGAGTCATGTCTGGACGTGGAAAGCAGGGTGGCAAGGCTCGAGCAAAAGCTAAGTCCTGTTCGTCCAGAGCCGGATTGCAATTCCCCAGTGGGCGGCGTCCAGCGCCTTCTCCGCAAAGGGTCACTATGCTGAACGCATTGGGGCGCGGCGCCCGGTGTACCTGGCGGCCGTGCTTGGAGTACCTGAGGGCCGAGATCCTGGAGCTGGCTGCCAAAGTGGCCCGCGATGACAAGAAGACCCGCATCATCCCGCGCCACCTGCAGCTGGCCATCCGCAACGACCGAGGAGCTCAACAAGCTGCTGGGCGAAGTGACCATCGCGCAGGGGCGGCGCCCTGCCCAACATCCAGGTCGTGCTGCTGCCCAAGAAGACCGAGAGCCACCACAAGGCCAAGGGCAAGTAACGCAATTATAAAGCCTGGCAAGTATCCTGAGTGCCCTCGGAAGGACAGCCCCCGGACAGTCGCCCAAATAGAAACCAAAGGCTCTTTTAAGAGCCACTCACAGTTTCTGAGAAAGAGTGTAATTAAGCACGCGAAAGACGGTTTTGTCGCTGACAAGGGTAGCTGGTCGGTCCCAGGCCGTGCTCTTAGCAGTAAAGGAATTGAAAGACTCTAGTTCTGCGGAGTTATTTTAGCAAAATAACTGTGTTGGATGGAATAATTTTCTTTTCAATCCTTCAGAATAGATGACCCAGTCATCCTGGTAAGGGAAATATTCTGGGGCTAAGGAGTGAGGGAGAGAAGCAAATTTAGGACTAAGCAATAATCGGCACACGTCCTGGGAAAGTGATCTCTATATGAAGATTAGTATGTCAATGGTAAACTGAACTGGGATGCAGAGGATGGAGAGAATACACTTAGCAGTTTTATACTCAGCTGCTTGGGCCTATGGACCATCGGTCCATGAGATGTGATTAACAACTTGCAGCACATAGGACGTGACTTCTGGCAAATCATTTCCTTTCAAACACTTTATTAAGGCCGCCATAACCTGAGATCTTAATACCCCAGAACAGAAAAGAGATGAGGCACATGCAGTATTTGATACCTCTTCACATGAGAAACATTTAAAACTATTAGATATATAATATACATAGGATATGTTACATCTCAATAAAAAATCTAAGTTTTGGGCAGTAAAAGTGATGAGCTTTTATCCAGAAATATCAGAAGCTGAATTCTAACCGAATTTAGAGCCACTAAAAATAAATCAAAATACTATGTTCATCATGTCAAATACAACACGAGCAGCTTGCTAGGCTTGCCGTGCGGGAGGCATATTCTTTAAACACCTCCAAATAAAGCATATATTGATGACATGCCAAATGCCAGTAACAATTATATTAGGTCATTCCCATGACCTAATATAATGGTTTGAGGCTCTTTATGTTCCTGTAGCAAGCCGATGCCCTTTGCTCTACTGGCATGAGACAGGACATATGGAGATATTACTGGTGCCCGCTCTAGCAAATAGATGATTAACGGGAAGATCGTGATCGTGATCGTGACTATGTTCATCCTTTTAGTACTGCATATGATTAGACATTCAAACAACTGAGATATAGAAAATAGGTTTATTTTTGCAAAAATGAAACTATCAAAGGGCCTGAATGATAGCAGGTTGGACTGACCCAAGTTAAGTCCCTGGCATTCCTTTATAGTCCCCCAAGCCAGCGAGAGATTCCTGAGGGAACCAGGGTTAAAACCCAAGTACTTCTGGCTGTGTCCCCAAACCCCAAAATAAAAATTTAAAATTATCAAAAAATTTTGCCAGATGTGACCCCGAAACACTGCAAAACAAAAAGCCTATGCAGGGCGGAGCGATAGCCCAGCGGGTAGGGCGTTTGCCTTGCACCGCCGGCCGGCCTGTGCCGCCCGGGTTCAATCCCGGCGTCCCATATGGTCCCTCGAGCACTGCCAGGAGTAATTCCTGAGTGCAGAGCCAGGAGTAACCCCTGAGCATTGCCGGGTGTGACCCAAAAAAAAAAAAAAGCAAAAAAAGAAAAAAAAAGCCTATGCATTTATAACAAACTGCAAAGAAATTTTTCATAATTATTTTCATGCTACTTTGACCAGAAGCTTATTCTTTTAAGTGGAGCCTGTAAGTCTTAAGTGTTACCACTATTGTAAATATGTTATCTAAATTATAATAAAATTATTGGAAACTAAATGACTTAAGCAAGCATGCTAACATTTGATTTCCCTTTTTTAAGCAACATGATGATTTGCAGAGTTGTTCATTATAAGTTGTTTCAGGCATACAGTGTAATAACACTGTTTCGTCACCAGTGGGATCTTCCCTACCCCAATGCCCCCAGTTTCCTCCCACATCCCAAGCCTGTCTCTTTATCAGTCACATAACAAATTTAATGAAGATGTGTATACGACTCGGGAACTACTGAAGATGTAGTTGAGAAAAGAGGTGACCTCAAAGAGTATAACAAAAATGCAGAGTTTGAAAGCATATGGCCAGGGAAAAGAAAGTGACATTTCCAGTTTCCTCATCTGTGCTTATTTCACATAATGTGAGCTCTCTTAGTCTACTTAACATTGCTCCACCTGCACTTTAAATTTTTTTTAAATGATATTTTAATTGTCATGAGGGAATGACAATTACAAGTCAAAGCTAACTCAGTAAGACAAAATTTCACCTCCGGGTCCTGGAGTGGTAGTACAGTGGGTAGGGGTGTTATCTTGCATGCAGCCAACCTGGGTATGATCCTTGGCATCCCATATGGTCTCCTAGGGACAGTCAGGGAGTAATTTCTGAGTGCAGAGCCAGAAGTAACCCTTGAGCATTGCCGGGTGTGACCCAAAAAGGCAAAAAAAAAAAAATTCACCTCCATCTCCTATCCTGAGACAAATTCATTGTGCCCTTATTCTGAACTTTTTGATAGAAACAGCATTGATGTCTTTAATAAGTTCTTACTACTATGACGTGACATTATACTCTGACAGTTACTAAAAATGCATGTAAAAACACTACTGTAGGTAATGTAAATCTAAAGGCATTTGTTAAACAGCATAATTATTAAATTTATTGAACTGGGGCACTTCAGAGGGGGATGGGTTTGGGTCTGACCAGTGCAAACAAAGCCCTAGCAGCTGAAAATACCCCACTCTCCACAATACCCGCCACGTTCAAGGCCAGACTCCAGTGTTCAGACAAACTCATCCCAGAAATTAATCTGGAAAACTCAGGTATGTGGATTTTGTGACTGAAATCCTTAGGCCATCTCCTCCTATCCCCTTGTTCTTCCAGAAGGCTTGGCAGGCATGCCCATGCCCCCAAAGCCTCCACTCGATTACAAATTTAACTCCAACTTTATTACTCCATTAAAGACTTTGAAATACTTTTTTTTTTTTTTTGCCTTTTTGGGTCACACCTGACAATGCTCAGGGGCTACTCCTGGCTCTGCACTCAGGAATTACTCCTGGTGGTGCTTGGGGGCCATATGGGATGCCAGGAATCGAACCCAGGCCGGCACAGGCCGGCGCGAGCAAGGCAAATGCACTACCCCGCTGGGCTATCGCTCCGGCCCCAGACTTTGAAATTCTTGGAGTGCACGGCTACTACAATATTGATACACTGAGTAACCTATCACACCCAATTTGTTATAGCTCAGTAAAAGGTCACACCCTTAGCAACAGTATTCACTGTATCATTGTCTTCCATTCCTCATCGATTTGCTCCAGCGGGCACCAGTAACATCTCCATATGTCCTGTCTCATGCTAGAAGAGCCCAAGGGCATCTGCTTGCTCCAGGAACATAAAGCGCCTCAAACTATTCCATCAGGTCATGGGAATGACGTATATAATTGTTACTGGTATTTGTCATATCAAATACAACACAGGTAGCTTGCCAGGCTCTGCTGTGCATGTGGCATACTCTTGTGGTCACCTATGATCTTCAGCATTAGAAGGTAATTTCTCCCTACATTAACATATGCTTCAGAGACCTGGGCCCTACGAAAGTAGGGACGAGAACGCTATTCAGGTCTCCCAAAGAGGAATCCAAAGTTAGCAAGAAATAAAATTATTTAGTGCCTAATAAGGGAGCAGGCTTCAGGGGTGGACTGAAAACTAGGGGCTTGGGTGGTGGTAAGGACACATTGGTGGTGGGACTGGTGTTGGATTATTGAGTACCATACCTGAAACACCTGTATGGTGAACAACTTTGTAAATCACAGGGTTTAAATAAAGTTAAAAATTTTTTGTAAACCACAGGGCTTAAATAAAGTTAAAAACAAATAAACATAACACTATAAATTTTAATTTTACAGAATAATTTAATTATTCTGACACAAACTCAGACACACAGGGCAGAGCTGCTACTGGCTCTCCCTGTGCTCAGCTGATCATGAGGCACCTGGGAGGGAAGGCATTTTCTAGCCCTGGTCTGCCATCCCAATAGAACCTCACAAGAAGCCAGAGGAACCCCCACGCCATGAGGGTCATCATTTTCAACATCCAGACTCCACAGATCATCAGAGCTCCACCCAAGAGAAAAGCCCATCTCTCCCCATTGAGGTTCATCAGTACAGTAAATGCACAAGATGAAAGCCTACTACTGAGAGTATACTACCCGCACAGCAGAGTCTGGCAAGCTACCGTGTCGTATTTGATATGACAAAAACCAGTAACAATTATATACCTCATTTCCAGGAACTGAATGAATGGTTTGAGGCTCTTCATGTACCTGGAGTGAGCAGATGCCCTTGGCTACACTAGCATGCAACAGGACATCTGGAGATGTTACTGGTGCCTGCTGTAGCAAATCGATGAACAACGGGAAGACAAATGACAAGTGACAAGAATAATTTCAGAAATGAAAGTTCAAATTGCTTCTTGGAAACAAAAATTTAAACAAGGTCAAAATTATACTCTTGAACAATTTAATTGCAATCCTAGTATCAGGATTCTTCTATGTGATCAATAGAATATAGTAGAGTAGAATAGAGTAGAATAGAGTAGAATAGAATAGAACAGAATAGAATAGAAGACTAGAATAGAATAAATAGAATAAATAGACTAGACTAGACTGGACTGGACTAGACTAGACTAGCCTAGAATAGAATAGAATAGAATAGAATAGAATAGAATAGAATAGAATAGAATAGAATAGAATAGAATAGAATAGAATAGAATAGAATAGAATACAGATGAAGTTATAGTCTGTCACTTTGAAGATTAGGTTATAATAGATAATACAGCTTCATTTGGTCAAAAAGCGAGAAATAAAATCAACACATTTATTCTTCTTATTTTATAAATTCATAGAACTCTGAAAGGAGTTTCTATTTGTTTTTAGGGCTAATGCAGTTAGGGCATGCTCCTAACTCTGTGCTCAGGCATCACTACTGGTGGGACTTAGGAGCCATTTGCAGTACTGGAGACTGAACTCAGGCTGATGGAGTGCAAGGCAAGTGCCTTACATACTGTACTTTCTGGTCCTAAAGATAAAATTTTGATAAAATGATAATGGTTTCCCAAGAATATCACCAAAAAAGGAGTTAATGTGCTCAGGACTTCAAAGAATGCAGGTATGGAATCTGACCTATCTTAGGAACTTGTATACATAGGTGAAAACCACTGAACCAACAGAGTCTTGGGTAACTCTGACATACTTTTTTTGCTGCTCCAAACCTAATGACTTTTTAAAAATATTTTATTGCACCACCGTGAGATATACAATTACAAAGATGTTCATAAGATGTTCATATTTGGGTTTCGGTCATACCTCATACGGAGCCCCCATCCCTCCAACAGTGCCCATTTCCCACCAACAATGCCCCGATTCCCTCCCGCTCACCTAGCCTGCCTCTATGGCAGGTTATTTATCTTTTCTCTTTCTCCTTCTCTCTCTTTTTCTCTCTCTCTCTCTTTCTTTCTTCCTTCCATTACACATTGTGGATTACAATACATACATTAAGAGGTTGTCATGTGTATCTTTTTGCCTGTATTTAATGCTCAGTTCTAGGTTGCAAACTTAATGACTTTTATTATTATTTTGTAATATATTTTATTATACTACCATGAGATAAACAATTACAAAAATGTTCATGTTTGGGTTTTGGCCATACAGTGTTCCAGCACCCATCCCTCCACCAGTGCCCATTTCCCACCACCAATGTCCCCTATTCCCTCCCCCAGTCTCTAGCCTGCCTCTATGGTAGGTTCTTTATCTCTTTTCTCCATCCCTCTCTCTCTCTCTGTCTCTTCCTTCTTTTTACATATTGTGGATTTTATATACGTAGAGGTTATCATGTGTATCTTTTTGCCTGTATTTAATGCTCAGTTATATCTCTGACATACTTCTTAGTTCTGTTGTTAATGAAGCTGCTCTAGGGTAAATAAACAAAGTACAATTATTTCATCATTGTGACAACACCACAGCTCTTGTGAAAGAAGAGTAAATACGGTATTCCTCTTCTTCCATAATTTCATTTTCTGATATTCCAGTTATCTGTGGTCAATGATGTGGTCCTGAAATATTCAGAAAAATATGTCAAGAGATAATAGTCACATAACTCTTGATAGAGTATATAATTATGATTATTATATTATTGTGCTAATTTATAAACTAAATTTTATCAGTTATGCATGTACAGTACAAACATGCTACATATAAGCATCTATCTATCTATCTATCTATCTATCTATCTATCTATCTATCTATCTATCTATCTATCTATCTATCTATCTATCTATCTATCTATCTATCTATCTATCTATCTATCTATCTATCTATCTATCTATCTAATCTATCTATCTAATCTCTCTCTCTCTCTCTCTCTCTCTATCTATCTATCTATCTATCTATCTATCTATCAAATTTGTTATAGGGTTTAGTGATATATCTACTGTTTTAGATATCCATGGAAGCATTGAAAAATATTTTCTGTATTTTGGGAAAATAGTGTAGGTATTATGTGTAGGTTGTAGTGAGTAGGGGGGAGAGCTCTAATTTTAGCAATTGCATTTCTTTTTCTTTTTAATGTCTAATTTTTATTTATACCACCATGAGATATACAATTACAAAGATCTTGTTTGAGTTTCAGTCATACAGTGTTCCAGCACCCATCCGCTCCACCAGTGCCCATTTCCCAACACTAATGTCCTAATGTCCCCTGATTCCCTCCCCCCCAGCCTGCCTCTATGGCAGGCACTTTATCTCTCTCTCTCTCTCTCTCTCTCTCTCTCTTCCTTCTCTTACACATTGTGGCTATAGTAATTGCATTTCAACTATAAAAGGAGCAGACTTCAAGATTCCTGGACTAGAAGCAATGGAAGGAGGCTTGTAAACTCAGGTCCCAAATGAACTATCTGGTGGGATGTTGCATTCATGAACATACTCTCATATTGTATGAATAACCACAAGTTTCTTCTAATTAGGAATATTCTTGCAAGAAACCTATGAGATATTGGCGTTGGAAGATCTATAATATTGCATTTATAACAACAGTCAAAAAAAATAAAATAAATTTTCTGTTCCAATTCACCACGAGTAATAATGAGAACCAAGAACTTGTAGCTACCACCTCTATTTTATTACTGTTCTCCAAAATAATTAAAATTTCTCTGAACTGTGGCAATAAAAAGTTGAACATTAAACCACCGATTGATTAAAATGACTTCTACTTGGTGACAACTAAGTCACATGTGATAATTTACTTCTTAGAAAAAGTATTGAAAGACATAGAGTAGTTTATTTGTAAAGAAAGAGGACGCTACTTTCTACCTTTTCACGTAAGTTTTAATTATTTTCCCCTTAGTATTATGCTTTTGATATGGGAATAGGTTTCTTTCCAACTAGAAGGAAACTTAGTCTGCTGTTTTAGGATAGATATTGTTAGACTGAGGGAGAAAATTCCAACTTCCCTAGATAATTCTGAAAATACAGAAAAAAAATCACCTTTTTTTCTAGAAAACGCAAGCTCTCTGGAACTCTAGAGAATAAATTTTTTAGAGAACAGTCACACAAAAGGATGATTTTAGGACATAACCTGAATTAACTAAATATCTGCAGACATGCCAGCAATTTTATTATTTGTTACTAAACTTGGCTGTCCTAGGGGCTATTAATGGCTTTGTGCTTAGCAGTGAAGCCTAGTGGTGTTCAAGGAACCATATGTGGTGTCAGGGAATTGTATTGTGGTTGGAAAAATGCAGGGAAACATCTTACCTCCTATACTGTCTCATTAGCCCAAACCAGCAGTTTTAAAGTATACTTTTAAATGTTAATGTGACCAAAATACTGAAATTAGGTTAAATGACCCACTACTTAATATTTATAGGTTACATTTGTTTTTTGTGGGTGCTATAAAAACACCCTGCTTGATATGGTATAAAATATAGGTGCTGAATTCTGGCAGAGAAATATGTCATCATGGCTAAAATGTCAAATTTATCAACACAATTGGACATTTCCCATACATTCATATAAAGTAAAAAGAAATCTTAGAGTTTGGGGAAATAGTAAATGTTAGGAGTTTTGGTGGTGGGGATAGATGACTTTTCTTTTAGAGCTAAAAGAAGATCCACACGCAGCTTCTTTTTATGGAGGAAATATTCATTGCTGAGACTAGATTGAACATTTGGCCTCTGAATAGTTTGCACTGCACTTGAAAGACTCATTTTGCGGTGAAATAATAAATAGCAGAGAAGCAAGTTATATGTTAATACAAAGGAAATAGATAATCAGTGTTGGTAAAGGAAATTGATGATGCATTGATATGAGAACCAGCATCTGCTAATCATCCATTATTTTTAATCTCTGCGTAGAGCTTGATACGCAGAGCTCTCTGCGTAGAGCTTGATACGCATGAGCTCTCTCGCGTAGAGCTTGATACTTTTTAATTAGCTTAATGAAATTAGTATTTTTATGACCATCACACATTTAAGAAATGCCTATACTTTATTTTGAATATTAATAATCCCTACTTGCGTCTTATTCACTGTATCACTGTATCACTGTCTTCCCATTATTCATCGATTTGCTCGAGTGGGCACTAGTAACATCTCCATTAGTCCTGTCACAAGCAAGTGCAACCCAAGGGCATCTACTTGCTACAGGGACAGGAGGATCCTGAAACCATTCTTCAGGTTATGGAACTGAGGTCCATAATAGTTACTAGTTTCTGGCATAAAAAGTAAATAAAACACGGTAGCTTGCCAGGCTTTACGGTGTAGGTGGTATAGTCTTAGTAGAAAGCTCTCAACCCGAGCATTTACTGATGAAATTTAAAGGGGGAAGATCAGGTTTTCTCTTGGATGGAGCTCTGAGGAACTATGGAGTCTGGATGTTGAGAATGACTAACTGCATGATGTATGGTTTGCTCTGGCTTCTTGCCAGGCTTACTGGTGGTATCAGTTAAAAACATGTCTATAACTGTTTACTATGTATAAATGTGAAAGAAATTGGGAAGAACCTTATGCAAAACTCAGTATCCTATAAAAATATCGCATGGCTGCTTTGCGGCCACATGCCAAGGGACATGTGGGTCTGGTGTGGGTGGGTCTCTCTTCCGGGGCAACTGGCATGGAGGCAGAGGAAAGGGCAGGGCCCAAAACTCCACTCCGAGTCCTGCCAGCATGGTCTCTCCCCGCTCATGAGAGCAAACCTTGGAGCAATGTTGGACTCGGCCAGGGGATGGACGAGCCCCTTACCGGGAGGTCAGCTCCATGGGTTGCTTCCACATAGGGCGGCCGAGCAGCACAGCTGTGGGTCTGAAGTGGATGGGTCTGGAACTCTTCCGGGGTTGCAAATTAGCTGAGTGTGGCGTGGGTGGGTCTCTCTCTTCTGGGGAAACTGGCATGGAGGCGGAGGAAAGGGCAGGGCCCAAAACTCCACTCCGAGTCCCGCCAGAATGGTCTCTCTCCCGCTCATGAGAGCAAACCATGCTTCTTATTATTTACTTTTATACATATTGCTAAACAGAGCATCTGGAAGATAATTTATTATGTGGTTTTATATATTATTTTCTCATAAAACTGAACTGTGAGGCACACTTCCTCCCTCCCTCCCTCCCCCTCCTTCCTTCCTTCCTTCCTTCCTTCCTTCCTTCCTTCCTTCCTTCCTTCCTTCCTTCCTTCCTTCCTTCCTTCCTTCCTTCCTTCCTTCCTTCCTTCCTTCCTTCCTTCCTTCCTTCCTTCCTCCTCCCTCCCTCCCTCCCTTCCTCCTTCCTTCCCTTCCTCCCTTCCTCACTCCTCTCCCCTCTCTATGTCTCTTTCTCTCCTTTTATGAGGAGGTCACACACTGCTTTGCTCAGGGGTAACTCCTTGCTCTGCTCTTAGAGACCCTTCCTGATGATGCTCAGGAGACCATGTGGGATACTGGGGGTTGATCCTGCATGTAAGGCAAGTGCCGTACTCTCTGGACTGTCGCTTTGACCCAGAGGCTCTTACTTTTTAAATAGATCTCAGGAAAATGTAAATGGGGGGTTATTATTTTTTGGGGACACACTTGGATGGAACTTAAGGTTACTACTGACCCTATGATGGGGATCTCCTAGCTCTGTGCATGGGGCACTATATATAGTGCTAGAATTAAATTGGGGTCCATCATGCAAGGCAAGTACTTTATCCTTGTTACTGTCTCACTGCTGCAGGGACAGGTTCTCCTTAAGTCAGTTTTGATTCTCGTCCTACTCCTCTAGCTCTATGTTAGTATCTCCTCCGTAATTTCCTTCCTAGCATGAGAGTAGGCTACATCCTTTATTGCCACTGTGATCTAAACTTCTGCATCACTGAAGTTAATATCTCCTCCTTAGTCTGTTCTCAGAAACACTGAAGAGTTGGTTAGCTCACACCTAACTTTTCATGATACATGATTTTTTACAATATCCATTTTATCATTACATCAAATAGCACACTCTCTTTAAAGTTAACGTATTTGAAAGGAAGCTTACAATTGGACTCAGTGGTGAACAGATATACACATGGCATTTTGCAACATAACTACAACTGAAATATATAATGTTATAAACTACTGTTAACTTCAGCAATACTTTTTAAATAATAAAAATAAGGTTGTTCAGGGGCCGGAGCAATAGCCCAGTGGGTAGGGCGTTTGCCTTGCATGCGGCTGGCCTGTGCCAGCCTGGGTTCGATCCCCAGCATCCCATATGGTCCCCGAGCACCTCCAGGAGTAATTCCTGAGCAAAGAGCCAGGAGTAGCCCCTGAGCATCGCTGGGTGTGACCCAAAAAAGCAAAAAAAAAAAAAAGATTGTTCAATTGTTGGTGTGGATGCGGGAAAAGGGGACTCTCATCCATTGTTGGTGGGAATATTGACTGATACAGCCTTTTTTGGAAAACAATATGGACATTCCTCCAAAAA
The DNA here is from genome assembly GCA_021461705.1 of Cryptotis parvus. Taxonomy (NCBI): domain Eukaryota; kingdom Metazoa; phylum Chordata; class Mammalia; order Eulipotyphla; family Soricidae; genus Cryptotis; species Cryptotis parvus. The sequence goes on from JAJIBD010026840.1 coordinate 79,078, forward strand.
CTAGAAATTGAACTCCCATTTGACCCAGCCATACCACTACTGGAAATATGCCCTGGGAAGCCAACAACACATAGCGGAAACACCATGTGCACTTTTATTTTCATAGCAGCACTATTCACAATAGCCAGAATCTGGAAATAACCAGTGTGCCTGAGAACTGATGACTGGATAAAAAATCTTTGGTATATCTACACAATGGAATACTATGCAGCTGTTAGAAAAAATGAAGTTATGACATTTGCCTATAAATGGATGGACATGGAGAGGATCATGTTGAGTGAAATTATCCAGAAGGAAAAAAAGACATATATAATGACTGTATTTATTTGCTTCGATGACTGGGGCTTCGATGACTGCTTCAGTCTCCACAGAATCAAAGGCTTCCAGAATCAGGGACGCTGTCTCGTTTGCCAAGGCATCGAAAATCAGATGGGCTGGACATGTAATGCGATTTGGAGACAACCGCTGGACTAGAGCCGTTACCGACTGGATCCCACGGGATGTCAAAAGATCACGTGGCCGCCCACCTACAAGATGGTCAGACTTCCTTGTTAAGACCCTGAAGGAACGGTTTGAGGCTCTTCATATTCCTGAATCAAACAGATGCCATTGGGCTACATTGGCACGTGATAGGGTCCAATGGAAATGTTACTGGTGCCCGCTCGAGCAAATCGATGAATAACGGGATTCAAGTGATCAAGTGATCAAGTGATTTATTTGCATGACAAAATAAATAAATATCAAATATATATTATATATCACTATATATTATGATACCAATATTTAAGGTCAGGCAAAACATGGATCAGGAGGTCTTTTCAAGGGTGGAAATTACCACAAATGTGTGTGAGTCAGAGGTTAGGTAAGACAGAGAAGGGAACAGTGTGCTAATAATTATCGAAAGAGCTAATACCAACATAGAACTGAGCATTAAATACAGGCAAAAAGATATACATGATAGCCTCTATGTGTATGTATTACAAACCACAATATGTAAGAGAAGGAAGAGAGAAAGAGAGAGAGAGAAAGAGAGAAAAGAGATAAAGAACCTACCATAGAGGCAGGCTAGGGGAGGGGGAGGGAATTTGGGACATTGGTGGTGGGAAATGGGCACTGGTGGAGTGTCGGGTGCTGGAACAATGTATGACTGACACCCAAACATGAACATCTTTGTAATTGTATATCTCACGGTGGTACAATAAAATATTAAAAAATAAGTTTGTTATATTTTGTCCGGTAAATTTATATGTTTATAACAGATAGTTTCTTAAGTAGTTTAATTCACTGGAATCTTACAGAGGAAATTTCAAGGATGGTTGCCTGGATTCCAAGTTTTGCCATCCTTTTGATACTGATATCAGTTAGATACATGGGAACATATAGATGAAACGAATCCACAATTCATCAGGACAATCAAGTCAAATCCATAATTTTTGAGCAGAGACCATGTGATTGGCCAGTGAGATGGTTTAGCACTTTCCTACAAAATATTTCCTCCTAGTTCTCAGAAGGATTGGGACAGCATCACATATGGTATATTTTATCTGTCTCTGTGTGTTTGATGTGGCTTTATTTCAGAAACTAAATATCAGTTCCTGGAAAAGAGAAGCCAAATGTCTACTACAGCAGAAGTTAAGGAAACAGTGGAAAATCTTCCCAATGATGGGAACTTCACCCTGGATCAAGCACAAACCTCCAGGAGAGGTAAAATCATGTGCTTGTTGTGGATTTAAAAAAAAATATATTATTGTCACCTGACTTACATTTTAGTAATACACAGAATCTTCTTCCTACCACTAATTTTCAAGACATTTTCATAGCTAGAGATAATTTTTACTGATGATTATTTCATTTTTTTTGGCCAGAAACCTCAGAAGGTATATAGGAGAGGTATCACTGTATCACTGTCTTCCCGTTCATCGTCGATTTGCTCGAGCGGGCACCAGTAACATCTCCATATGACCTGTCTCATGCAAGTAGAGCCTAAGGGCACCTGCTTGCTCCAAAAACATAAAGAGCCTCAAACCGTTCCATCAGGTCATGGGAATGAGGTCTATAATTGTTACTGGTATCTGGCATATCAAATACGACAGGTAGCTTGCCAGGCTCTGCCGTGCGGGTAGCATACTCTTGTAGTCATCTCAAAATCCAGCATTTATTGATGAACCGCGCGGCCGCTTGAGGTTGGGCCCAGATATGCTGATCCAGAGACAGACATGGGGCAGAGCTGCTACTGGCTTTCACTGTGCCCAGCTGCTCATGAGGTGCCTGGGAGGGATGGCAGGTTCTAGCCCTGGCCTGCTACCCTAGCAGATCCTCACAACAAGACAGACAACAACCCTCCACTCCATGAGGGCCGCCATTTTCCACATCTGGACTTCCCTCTGCGTCAGAACTCCGCCCAGCAGACCAGCCTATCACACCCCTCCACTCAATGAGGACCTCCATTTTCCACATCCGGACTTCCCCGTCGTCAGAACTCACCCAGCAGACCAGCCTATCACAGCCCGGCTCATCGAGATCCACCCTACTGCAGTCTTTTTTAATCCCGCCCAGGTATGCTGATCCAGAGACAGACATGGGGCAGAGCTGCTACTGGCTCTCATTGTGCCCAGCCGCTCATGAGGTGCCCGGGAGGGATGACAGGTTCTAGCCCTGGCCCGCCACCCCAGCAGAGCCTCACAACAAGCCAGACGACTCCCCACTCCATGAGGACCTCCATTTTCCACATCTGGACTTCCCCCTCGTCAGAACTCCACCCAGCAGACCAGCCTATCACAGTCCGGCTCATCGAGATCCACCCTGCTGCAGTCTTTTTTAAATCCGGCCCATCAAAATATTATTCATAAATGAAAAAAATTTGTAACATACCAAATGTAAAACATAAAAACCAATCCTGGCTTTTCTAAGTTTAGGAGGAGTATCATAACATCTCACTGCCCATTGTCTTGTCAAGACCAGTCTAGGGAGAACGGGCTTTTCTTATGTAACATATCATAGATATCACCTTTTCTCTCTCTCTCTCTCTCTTTTTTTGCTTTTTTTGGGTCACACTCTGCAATGCTTAGGGGTTTCTCCTGGCTCTGCACTCAGGAATTACTCCTGGCAATGCTCGGAGGACCATATGGGTTGCCGGGGATCGAACCTGGGCCAGCATGGGCCGGCCGTGTGCAAGGCAAATGCCCTACCCGCTGGGCTATCGCTCCGGCCTGTCACCTTTTCTCTTTCTGCTCATCTATATTGCAACTTCCTGCTTCTCTAGAACATAACAAGAGAAAACTGTTTCTTAAGTCACCAATTCACTGAGTCTACAACTTTGAGAAAAGTCTGTGGAAAAACAAAATAGACAACTGAGATATAGAAAAATGCAAGCTAACATTACAAGTGAAATTGAAAACTACATACAAGACCAAATTTTTTGATCAATAATATACCATTCACAGCACTGAAAAGATTAAATATAAGTTACATGGGAAAAATCAGACTGAGTATAAAACACAGAGATAAAAACTCAACTTACAATTTTTATACTGCTATTATTTTATGATAATTACTATATTATTTATAGACTGAAAAATGTTCATTCAATAAGCATGCAAGAAATAGAAAGTTTTCAAAAGTTATCCCTTTTAAAATAAAAATTTGTGATACAGTAGTTTCACCAGAAAAATTCTGTGAGACTTTCATGGAATAGAAAATACTTCTGTGTTTTATGAAGGAAAAATACAAACAATTCATGTAGGCATCTACTTTATTATTATTAGCACAATGATACAGGTGAAATACTGAGGTGAACTACAAAGTAGTTTAGGAACATTCCAAGAATACACAGCAGAAAATGCAGCTGGTAGGATTAAAAAATATTTGGTTCTAGGATTAAAATACATTTGATAAAACCATGTATTCTCATAAAAATAATAAAATGGGGATAGTACCGATGTATCCAGAGACTCACATACATGGGGCAGAGCTGCTACTGGCTTTCCCTGTGCCTAACTGATCACAAGGCATCAGGGAGGGATGGCAGGTTCTAGCCCTGGCCTGTCACCCCAGCAGAGCCTCGCAAGAGCTAGAGGAACCCCCACACCACGAGGGCCGCCATTTTCTACATCCGGACTCCCCCCTCGTCAGAGCTCCATCCAGCAGAAGAGCTGATCACAGCCTGGCTCGCACAGCTGCTTTGTGGCCACGCGGTTCATCAATAAATGCTCAAGGTTAGAGATGACTACAGGAGTATCCCACCCGCATGGCAGAGCCTGGCAAGCTACCCGTGTTGTATTTGATATGCCAAATACCAGTAACAATTATAGACCTCATTCCCATGACCTGATGGAATGGTTTGAGGTTCTTTATGTTACTGACGCTAGCAGATGCCCTTGGGCTACACTAGCATTTGACAGGACCTATGGAGATGTTACTGGTGCCCGCTCGAGCAAATCGATGATCAACGGGAAGACAAGTGATACAAGTGATACTGATGTAGGTGGGTTTCCACAGGTGGCTGATATGAGGTGGGAAAGAGAGACAGTCACTTTTTCCTGATCCGATTCTCCTCAGCCACCGGGGTACCCCCTGGGAAGTCTGGGACTGATAGAATCTGCCATGAGCCCTGCACGGCATGGGCCAGAGTCCTGCCAGGCCCACGAGGTGGCCATCAAGCCACACCTGATGTCTGCTTGGTCTTCTAGGTACAGGAGTTGGTCCCCACTGCCTGAGATTTCTGGGGGAACCATGGACTCAGGCTGAAGGGGGGAATTGCTCTTTGCAGGAAAGGAGAGTCAGTCCTAGGTCTTACCCAGGGTTTTTTCAGGTTCTTTGTCTTTCTGTGGAAAAGAATTTCAGGAGTAGATGAGCAGTGAAGTAAAACAGATTTACAGGTTTTGTTATAGGTTTATTTTTATTTTTATCTATCTATCTATCTATCTATCTATCTATCTATCTATCTATCTATCTATCTATCTATCTATCTATCTATCTATCTATCTATCTATCTATCTATCTATCTATCTATCTATCTATCTATCTATCTATCTATCTATCTATCTATCTATCTATCTATCTATCTATCTATCTATCTATCTTTAACAATTAAAAATGTTCATGTTTGGGTTTCGGCCATACAGTGTTCCATCACCCATCCCTCCACCAGTGCCCATTTCCCACCACCAATGTCCCCGATTCCCTCCCCCTCCCTAGTCTGCCTCCGTGGCAGGTTCTCCATCTCTTTTCTCTCTTTCTCTTTCTCTTTCTCTCTCTCTTTGTCTCTTCCTTCTCTTACATATTGTGGATTGTAATACATATACTTAGAGGTTATCATGTGTATCTTTTGCCTGTATAATACTAAGTTCTATATGGTAATAGACTTTCGACAATTATTGGCACACTGTTCCCTTCTCTGTCTTACCTAATTTCTCCTCCCACACATTTGTGGTAATTTTTTAAGGATGGGGGAAGAGGTGAGAGAGAGAGAGAGAGAGGAGAGATTGAGACAGAGACAGACACAGACAGAGACAGAGAGAGACAGAGAAACAGAGACAGAGAGAGATAGAGTCAGAGACAGAGAGAGAAGAGAGAGAGAGAGAGAGAAAGAGAGAACCTTCTCTCAGGCATCTCTAAAGGTTTAGTTCCACGCATCCTAGCATCATGTATGAAAGCGTGAAAGAATACATCTCAAAAGGGGCTCAAGCAGCACATGGAGTCGGGCAGCATATGTGTGCCCTTCCTTTGTACAAGGGGGCTTTTATAGGTTTTTTCCCAAACTGCCCCATGTGGGGGCTTCTACCAAGGTGAAAGTCTGTTGCTAGGGCAGTTGCCAAGGGGACCATCTGAAGTGGTGGATGGTCTTTTGAAATTTCTTTCCTGTCCTTTTTTTTTTCCATTTGAGCTTCTCTTGGGGTTGGGAGTTTCATTCTTCTCAGAGTCTCATGACTCAGGTGAAGGTCTTTAGCTCCTATTTTTTGCAAGATGGGCTTTTTTTTTTTAGCCTTGGTATAACAGGTTTTTTTACACCCTAGGAATTCCATTTGCTCTGGGCTCTCTCCCATCTACCTACCTAATCAATACAGTGGGTAAAGCACTTCACTTGCATGTAACTGACTTAGGTTCAATTTTTTGCTGTCCATATGGTCCCCCAAACCCTGTCAGGAGCAATCCCTGGGCGGAGAGCCAGGGAGAAAGCCCTGAGCACCACCAGGTGTGTCCCCAAACAAACAAATAAATAAATATGCAAAATAATAGCATAGTGTATACAACATAAATCCCACCAACAACCAGCAGCATATCAAATATGATGTAATATAAGAAGCATTCTCAGAAAACTCAGATATGGCAGGAGTGCTCCCATTTACTGGGAAAATCTAGTGAAAAAAATTACAGGAAAAAAATGACAAAGTGAGTGTTACAAAAAACAATATGCTATTTTTATGGATATAGTTTATTAAAAAATAAGTAAATTGCTGTGAGAGTAGATGTTAAAAATTCTCACCACGGGAATGTTGACTTGTACAATCTTTCTGGAAAAGAATATGGACATTCCTCCAAAGACTAGAAATTGAGCTCCTTTTTGACCCAGCCATACCACTCCTGGGAATATACCCTGGGAAGCCAAAAACACACAGCGGAAACACAACCCTCACTTTTATTTTCATAGCAGCACTATTCACAATAGCCAGAACCTGGAAACAACCAGTATGCCCAAGAACTGATGACTGGATAAAGAAACTGTGGTACATCTACACAGCGGAATACTATACAGCTGCTAGAAAAAGCGAAGTTATGAAATTTGCCTGTAAATGGATGGATGGACATGGAAAGGATCATGTTGAGTGAAATTAGTCAGAAGGGAGAGAGATTTAGAATGATGGCATTTATTTGCATGACATAAATATATCAGGTGGTCTTACCAAAAGTGGAAATTACATAAGCGTGTGGGGAGTCAGAGGTTAGGTAAGACAGAGAAGGGAACATGTGTGAATAAATGTCGAAAGGGCTAATACCAACCTAGAACTGAGCATTAAATCCAGGCAAAAAAAATGCACATGATGGCTTCTAAGTGTATGTAGTGCAATCCACAATGTGTAAGAGAAGGAGGAAAGAGAGAGAGGGAGAGAGAGAAAGAGATAAAGAACCTGCCATTTAGGCAGGCTATGGGAGGAATGGGGAGGGGTGGGGACATTGGTGGTGGGAAATGGGCACTGGGTGGAGGGTGGGGTGCTGGAACACTATGTGACCAAAACCTCTAAACATGAGCAGACAACGTTGTAATTGTATATCTCACGGTGGTATAATAAAATGTTTAATAAAAAAAAATAAATGGGAAGAAAATTCTCCCACCACGAGGGAAAAAAAACTTTGAGTGGGCTTAATTGAAAAAATGTTTAAAATTCTACTTTGCAACAGAAAAAGACTTGAGCACATGGGGAAGCATCCCTGTTATTGGTTGAAAGAAAATAATAATAAATGTGATAATATTTTCTTATCTGGCATGTCATTCTTATATTCATCAAAGTTACAATGTAGATTTTAATGGATGGGGCAAAGGAATTCTCAACTTAATTCTCCCATTGTTAAAACAATATGGAATTTATGTACAAACTGCTGGAACTTACTCTGAATTTCACTGCACAAATGGAAGCTGTGTTAAATAAATTGCATTTGCTCCCTAGTGTCCGGATACCCTGCTTGCCTTGAAAGCAGGATGCTCAATCAATTTGTCACGAATTTTGGCCCACCACCCCAGCAGAGCCTCACAACAAGCCAGACGACCCCTCCCACTCCACGGGGGCCGCCATTTTCCACACTTGCACTTCCCTCTCGTCGGAACTCCACCCAGCAGACCAGCCCATCACAGCCCAGATCGTTGACACCCCACCCTGAAGCAGTTTTTCCTCTATCCGGCCCAGGTATGCTGGTCCAGAGACTCTCAGACATGGGGCAGAGCTGCTCCTTGCTCTCCCTGTGCCCCAGCCGTTCATGAGGCACTCGGGAGGCATGGCGGGTTCTAGCCCTGGCCCCACCACCCCGGCAGAGCCTCACAACAAACAAGACGACCCCCACTCCACGGGGCCGCCATTTCCACATTAGGACTTCCCTCTCATCAGAACTCCCCAGCAGACCATCCATCACAGACTGCAGGCGGCCGCGCCATTCATCAATAAATGCTTTGTTGGAGGTGACTACAAGGTATGCCTCCGCATGGCAAGCCTGGCAAGCTGCTTGTGTTGTATTTGATATGCCAAAATACCAGTAACAATTATATTAGGTCATTCCTCGACCTTATATAATGGCTTGAAGCTCTTTATGTTCCTTTAGCAAGACAATGCCCTTGGCTCTATTGGCGCGAGACAGGACATATGGAGATATTACTGGTGCCGCTCTAGCAAATAGATGATGAGCACAGGGGAAGATGGTGATCATTAAGCTGTTTGTCAGGCTAAAGAGTGTTCAAATTCAACCTCAGGTACAACCAGAGTTCCCATAGAATGCTGTAAAGACTAGAATAGTGCAAGACTAGAATATGTGCAAACCTAGTTTCAAGATGAAGTTGAGTTACTTTTAACTACTGATGGAGTCTAACTTTCAGGTTCAACTTCTAGTCCCCAGTTATGCTATGTTTCCTGGTTGGAAATAAA